>CM076405.1:2409593-2605740 GCA_038363315.1 Mugilogobius chulae | reverse complement strand
GTTTAGTCCTGTGTCAGACCTGAGCCCGTGACTACGAAGCTAGATTTTGTTTAGCGAGGTAATTCTGGGTTAACTGTCTGGCGGTCCTACGAAACTGATCACGTCCTATCGGGGTAGATCCTATGGCAATGCTGGCAAACTCATAACCTGCTCCGGACCAGGATAGTTCCCGAATAAAGTTAAAAAGACGAAGCGCTGACCAATCAGAGACGAGAATTAGCCGTTTGTTGAAGAGACGGTAGAGAGAGTAGAGATGAGAGAGGGCAGCGGAGAAATGAGGAAAGTGAAAGTTACGCGGCGTTTATATCAATGCGATGCGCACGACACGTAACCTATTTATTAAGAGCAGGATGAGATCTTAATAGTGACTATAGAATCCTGTTAATCTGTGTGATGATTAATAAATTCTTTCATTGTCAAGAAATAATTAATGACTGCACCTTGTGCACATTTGGCTGTGGATTTTACGCATCACTTTGACTCAGATAAAGGACACAGCTCATTCAACTACGGTCGATCTATTAAATGTTTGTCATGTCTGCACATTTGTGTTTTTAGTCTGTTTATATCGATGCAGACATTTAAATGAACTCTGTTTCTGTGCTGTGATGGCTGATTAAGCACAGACTTCATTTGAAGCTGCAGCGCGTTTTCCTTTTAGATTTTAATACTCGTATTTCGCCATGATTGACGTTTCCTCACGTTTGAAGTCCGCAACTTCGATTGTTCTGTATGGTCAGTTGCGTTAACCCCGCCTCTGCTCCGTGACAACGCACGACTTCATGTGAGAAAATCCAGGGTTAACAGATCCAGTTGTGAACTCGTTTCGTAGGACAGCTTATGGAGAGCTCATATCACGGGTTAGTCAACCCGGTAGAGAAACTTATCCAAGATAAGTTTCAGCGACGTTGTAGTACAGGCCTCTGGTTTGTGTCATTCTGTTTTCTGACGATGTGTTTTTTATTCTCAGACGAGACGTTTCCATAGAACAGCTCTGTCCCAACGACATGTGGAGAGAATACTGATCAGAGGCAGGACTGAACCAGGTCTGAACCGGGTCTAAAGCAGGTCTAAACAGGTCTAAAACAGGACTAAAGCAGGACTAAAGACTGGTTTACATAAGTGTTTAATCCTGGAGGCTGCTGACCTGTGGAAGATGACAAACACTTGTAAAATCCTCTTAAATCAAGTTAAATGTGAGATTGTTGTGATTCTTCTGCCTCTGAGCCGTGGTTGTATTTTCTTTCTCTCACATTCTGTGTTTATTCTGCGTTTATTCTGGTTTATTCTGCGTTTAATCTGTGTTTATTCTGTTATTCTGGTTAATCTGGTTATTCTGGGTTATCTGTGTTTTTTCTGGGTTTATCTGGGTTTATTCTGGGTTATTCTGGTTTATTCTGCGTTTATTCTGGTTTTTGTTTATTCTCGTTTATTCTGGGTTATTCTGCGTTATTCGTTTATTCTGCGGTTATTCTGGGTTTATTCTGGGTTATTCTGGGTTTATTCTGGGTTTATTCTGGTTTTTCTGGTTTATTCTGCGTTTATCTGGTTTATTCGGGTTATTCTGCGTTTATTCTGCGTTTATTCTGGTTTATTCGTTTATTCTGCGTTTATTCTGGTTATTCTGGGTTTATTCTTTATTCTGCGTTTATTCTGGGTTATCTGCGTTATTCTGGGTTATTCTGGTTTATTCTGGTTTATTTGCGTTTATTCTGCGTTTATTCTGTTATTCTGGTTTATCTGCGTTTATTCTGGTTTATTCTGGTTTTCTGGTTTATTCTGCGTTTATTCTGGGGTTTATCTGGGTTATTCTGCGTTTATTCTGCGTTTTCTGGTTTATTCTGCGTTTATTCTGGTTTATTCTGGGTTTATTCTGGTTATTCTGCGTTTATTCTGGGTTATTCTGGGTTTATTCTGCGTTTATTCTGGTTTTTCTGCGTTATTCTGGGTTTATTCTGCGTTTATTCTGGGTTTATTGTGTTATTCTGGTTTATTCTGGGTTATTCTGGTTTATTCTGCGTTTATTCTGCGTTTATTCTGGGTTTATTCTGGGTTTATCTTTATTCTGGGTTATTGTTTTATTCTGGGTTTATTCTGGGTTTATTCTGGTTTATTCTGGTTTATTCTGCGTTTATTCTCGGGTTATTCGTTTTTTCTGTGTTTATTCTGCGTTTATTCTGGGGTTATTCTGGGTTTATTTGCGTTATTCTGGTTTATTCTGGTTTATTCTGCGTTTATTCTGCTTTATTCTTTATTCTGGTTTATTCTGCGTTTATTCTTTATTCTGGTTATTCGGGTTTATTCTGCGTTTATTCTGCGTTTATTCTGGTTATTCTGGGTTTATTCTGTTTATTCTTGTTATTCTGCGTGGTTATTCTGGTTTATTCTGCGTTATTCTGCGTTTATTCTGGGTTTTTCTGGTTTATTCTGTGTTTATTCTGTGTTTATTCTGGGTTTATTCTGTGTTTATTCTGTGTTTATCTGCTCTGGTTTATTCTGCGTTTATTCTGGTTTTTCTGTGTTTATTTGGTTTATTCTGTTTATTCTGTGTTTATTCTGTTATTCTGGGGTTTATGTTTTATTCTTATTCTGGTTTATTGGTTTATTCTGGGTTTATTCTGGGTTTTATTCTGTTTATTCTGGTTTATTCTGGTTTATTCTGCGTTTATTCTGGTTTATTCTGGTTTATTCGGTTTATTCTGTGTTTATTCTGCGTTTATTCTGGGTTTATTCGGTTTATTCTGGGTTATCTGGGTTTATTCTGGTTTATTCTGGTATTCTGCGTTTATTCTGCGTTTATTCTGCGTTTATTGGGTTTATTCTGGTTTATTCTGTGTTTATTCTGCGTTTATTCTGGGTTTATTCCTGCGTTATTCTGCGTTATTCTGCGTTATTCTGGGTTATTCTGTGTTATTCTGCGTTTATTCTGGGTTATTCTGGTTTATTCTGTGTTTATTCTGCGTTTATTCTGGGTTTATTCTGCGTTATTCTGGTTTATTCTGCGTTTATTCTGGGTTTATTCTGGGTTTATTCTGCGTTATTCTGCGTTTATTCTGCGTTTATTCTGCGTTTATTCTGCGTTTATTCTGGGTTTATTCTGGGTTTATTCTGGGTTATTCTGCGTTTATTCTGGGTTTATTCTGGTTTTCTGGTTTATTCTGGGTTTATTCTGTGTTTATTCTGGTTTATTCTGTGTTTATCTGGGTTTATTCTGGGTTTATTCGGGTTTATCTGGGTTTATTCTGGTTTATTCTGCGTTATTCTGGGTTTATTCTGCGTTTATTTGGTTTATCTGCGTTTATTCTGCGTTTATTCTGCGTTTATTCTGCGTTTATTCTGCGTTTATTCTGCGTTTTCTGGTTTATTCTGCGTTTATTCTGGTTATTCTGCGCGTTTATTCTGCTTATTCTGCGTTTATTCTGTTTATTCTGGGTTATTCTGTGTTTATTCTGGGTTTATTCTGCGTTTATTCTGGCGTTTATTCTGGGTTTATTCTGCGTTTATTCTGCGTTATTCTGCGTTTATCTGCGTTTATTCTGCGTTTATTCTGCGTTTATTCTGGGTTTATTCTGGGTTTATTCTGCGTTATTCTGCGTTTATTCTGGTTTATTCTGGGTTTATTCTGCGTTTATTCTGTGTTTATTCTGGGTTTATTCTGGGTTTATTCTGCGTTTATTCTGCGTTTTATTCTGGTTATTCTGTGTTTATTCTGTGTTATTCTGTGTTATTCTGGTTTATTCTGCGTTTTCTGGTTTATTCTGCGTTTATTCTGCGTTTATTCTGCGTTTATTCTGCGTTTATCTGGTTTATTCTGCGTTTATTCTGGTTATTCTGGTTATTCTGGTTTATTCTGGGTTTATTCTGCTGCTGGGTTTATTCTGTGTTTTATTCTGCGTTTATTCTGGGTTTATTCTGATTCTGGGTTTATTCTTTATTCTGCGTTTATTCTGCGTTTATTCTGGTTTATTCTGTGTTTATCTGTGTTTATTCTGGTTTATTCTGGTTTATCTGGTTTATTCTGGGTTTATTCTGGTTTATTCTGCGTTTATCTGGGTTTATTCTGGGTTTATTCTGTTTTATTCTGTGTTTATTCTGGTTTATTCTGGGTTATTCTGTGTTTATCTGGGTTATTCTGGTTATTTCTGGTTTATTCTGCGTTATTCTGCGTTTATCTCTGGGTTTAGTCTGCGTTTATCTGCGTTTATTCTGCGTTTATTCGTGTTATTCTGGGTTTATTCTGCGTTTTTTGGTTTATTCTGGGTTTATTCTGGGTTTATTCTGCGTTTATTCTGCGTTTATTCTGGAGTTTATTCTGGTTTATTCTGGGTTTATCTGGGTTTATTCTGGTTATTCTGCGTTTATTCTGTGTTTATTCTGGTTTATTCTGCGTTTATTCTGGGTTTATTCTGGGTTTATTCTGGTTTATTCTGGTTTCTGGGTTTATTCTGCGTTTTCTGGTTTATTCTGGGTTTATTCTGCGTTTAATTCTGCGTTATTCTGGTTTATTTTGTGTTTATTCTGTGTTATCTGGGTTTATTCTGGGTTATCTGGGTTTATTCTGCGTTTATTCTGCGTTTATTCTGCGTTATTCTGCGTTTATTCTGGGTTTATTCGTGTTTATTCTTTATTCTGCGTTTTATTCGGGTTTATTCTGCGTTTATTCTGCGTGTGTTTATTCTGCGTTTATTCTGCGCTGTGTTTAGCCTCACTTTAAAGTGAGGCTAAACAGGCGTTCAGAGACTAACTCCGCCCACAACTGCACCTCAAACAGGCTCGCAAAAGTGGGAGATGCCCGGAGGCCTTTTAAGAGACACCAGTGGGCGTGAACAGACTTTGATAGACAGCACCAAATATGAACAGTGAGCTTGGCAAATGATGTGACGAGCAGTCCGGGTCCTGACCACTGGAGTCTATCTGAGGGAAGCTTGTACTAGTCTTTGCTTACTTGCACGTCAAGATATTTTTAACTTTACAAAACATATGTATTAAACCTTTGCTTTAGTCTACATAGGCACATGAGCTCATATGTGGGTATTTTCTAAAAATGAAATGAAAAACACTTCACTGACACGGATTCAAACCAGCGCATCGTTGTACAAGCAGCTGCACTCGCACCACTCGCTCAACAAGTTGAGCCAATGACTGCTGATATCATGCGCAGCGAGTGATCGCTCTTCAACACTCCTCCGCAGCAGCGGTGTCAGGGGAGGAGTTTATTTATTCCTCTGGGCGGCTCGTCTGCGCGTCAAGTCACTGTGACGTCAGGGGTACTGAAAATGCACTGACAGCGTTTGCCCTGCGTGGCAGTAAGCCGCGGTTTTTCCACACATAACTGCAAAATGACGAGTTTGCACAAAAATGTCCAAAAAGGGCCTGGAACAGTAGATAATTCAATTTTGACCCCATATACACAGTCTGACAGTGAAAAAAGTTGATTCTGAGTTTAGTTTCTCTTTAAAGGTCCCTATTGACCCTATTTGTCCCGCCCTCTTGGCTTGGAAATACACTTCCTGTTTAGCTCTGTTAAGGTAGCTAACGTGTTGTTTGTCTGTATTGTGGAGCAATTTAATTAAATATAATGACAGTTAAAATAAACCCATCGACTGATCTCTCTTCCCAGCGCAGACCTGGAGGCACAGACGCAGCAGTGACAGTGGAGCTGGGGCTGTAGAGGCTCTAAAAAACAACACAGACTTGGATCAGGACGTCATGTTCAGTATCACTTTTACATCTCTGTCCTGGGACACAGGAGATGTCCGCAGCGTCCTGCTAAATCCTCGTCCGCGAGCCCATAGAGAATGAATGGCATTTTCAGTAAAGTCAGAAACAACCACAACTTCTTTGTGAAATAAAACGTGTGTGAAAGCTTGTGAGTAGTAAGTGTCACAGTGTGCTTCAGAACACACACAGGGCCCAGGATTTGGATTTTGGCTTAATTAGACGAGATCAGTAGTTACGAGCAGCAGCTTTACGCACGTCTCTCAGTGCAGTGATGAGGATCTGGAAGACTGACAGAGAGAGAGAGTAAGAAAGAGAGAGAGCCCAGTGCTGGAGTGGCACGTTTGAAAGCCACTTGTGACAAATTTGAGAAACGGAAGGGGCCCATTTCATCAGTGTGTGGGCCCAACTGTATCTATGCGCATGGGCCATTTGAGCTCGGTAAGCCTGTGCATTAATACGGGGTAGACTGTCTCTGTCTCTGGACTGGACTGACTCGGTTCTGTTCACACTTTGACCAGTTCAACTAAAATCTAAAAAGAAGTGAACTTGAATGTTGCCCAACCTGAGGCACAAATGATTTTAGAGCTGCAGGAGGAGGACACTGGGAGCTGCAGGAGGAGTCACTGGGAGCTGCAGGAGGAGGACACTGGGAGCTGCAGGAGGAGGACACTGGGAGCTGCAGGAGACGACAGCTGCAGGAGGAGGACTGGGAGCTGCAGGAGGAGGACACTGGGAGCTGCAGGAGGAGAGTCACTGGGAGCTGCAGGAGGAGGTCACTGGGAGCTGCAGAGGAGGTCACTGGGAGCTGCAGGAGGAGGTCACTGGGAGCTGCAGGAGAGCTGGGAGCTGCAGGACACTGGGAGGTACTGATCTCAGAGGAGCTGCTGGACAGTTCTTTGTTTGGGTCAATCGTGGACAACTGGATCAGCAGCATGAGATCAATGACTCACTAATAAACGTATTCTTCATTGTGTCTCTGTCCTGTCAGTGGGGAACCTGCGGGGAAGTGTACGTCTGTCCCTCGGCTTAGACCTGGGGTGGTGGTGTTAAACTACACTGATCAAAAGTCTGAATGTGCAGCAGAGAAGAACTTAGAGCAGGCCTATACAACTTAAGGCCCGGGTGCCAAATCGATCCTTCAAAAATCTTATCACTTTCTAAATATTACAAAAATATATTTAATAAAAACGTTTAGTTTGTAGATTTTACTCTGGGTTTTTTTACTCAGGAAAAAGTGGCCTTAATGTGTCAATAATAAGTACTTGAACTGAGCAATATATCTTGATTTTATTATATTTTTATAAGATTTGTCAATTCTAGTTGCATTTTGACTCTTTTCCAGTGAGAAATATATTTTTTCTTATTGATCCAACATACCTTTTGCTCTTGTTCTATTGGCAAATTTCAGAATAGTTGAAATAAAGATGAATATGACTTAATTTAAGCGTTTATTTCCTTATTCTCCAGTTTAAAATGGTCACTTTTTACAGTATAAACCTTAGAGAGTTTGGTCCTGTTTAAGTCCTGGTTTAGTTCTGCTTTAGACCTTGTTTGGTCCTGGTTTAGATCTGCTTTAGTCCTTGTTTGGTCCTGGTTTAGTTCTGCTTTAGACCTTGTTTGGTCCTGGTTTAGTTCTGGTTTAGACCTTGTTTGGTCCTGGTTTAGTTCTGCTTTAGACCTTGTTTGGTCCTGGTTTAGATTGCTTTAGACCTCGTTTGGTCCTGGTTTAGTTCTGCTTTAGACCTGTTTGGTCCTTGGTCCTGGTTTAGTTCTGCTTTAGACCTTGTTTGGTCCTGGTTTAGTTCTGGTTTAGACCTTGTTTGTCTGGTTTAGTTCTGGTTTAGACCTTGTTTGGTCCTGGTTTAGATTCTGCTTTAGACCTTGTTTGGTCCTGGTTTAGTTCTGCTTTAGACCGTGTTTGGTCCTGGTTTAGTTCTGCTTTAGACCTTGTTTGGTCCTGGTTTAGTTCTGCTTTAGACCTTGTTTGGTCCTGGTTTAGACTGCTTTAGACCTTGTTTGGTCCTGGTTTAGACCTGCTTTAGACCTTGTTTGGTCCTGGTTTAGTTCTGCTTTAGACCTTGTTTGGTCCTGTTTAGTTTGCTTTAGACCTTGTTTGGTCCTGGTTTAGTTCTGCTTTAGACCTTGTTTGGTCCTGGTTTAGACCTGCTTTAGACCTTGTTTGGTCCTGGTTTAGTTCTGCTTTAGACTTGTTTGGTCTGGTTTAGACTGCTTTAGACCTTGTTTGGTCCTGGTTTAGACCTGCTTTAGACCTTGTTTGGTCCTGGTTTAGTTCTGCTTTAGACCTTGTTTGGTCCTGGTTTAGTTCTGCTTTAGACCTTGTTTGGTCCTGGTTTAGATCTGCTTTAGACCTTGTTTCAGTCCTGGTTTAGATCTGCTTTAGACCTTGTTTGGTCCTGGTTTAGTTCTGGTTTAGACCTTGTTGGTCCTGGTTTAGTTCTGCTTTAGACCTGTTTAAGTCCTGGTTTAGTTCTGCTTTAGACCTTGTTTGGTCCTGGTTTAGTTCTGCTTTAGACCTTGTTTAGTCCTGGTTTAGTTCTGCTTTAGACCTTGTTTAAGTCCTGGTTTAGTTCTGCTTTAGACCTTTTTGTCCTGGTTTAGTTCTGCTTTAGACCTTGTTTGGTCCTGGTTTAGTTCTGCTTTAGACCTTGTTTGGTCCTGGTTTAGTTCTGGTTTAGACCTTGTTTGGTCCTGGTTTAGTTCTGGTTTAGACCTTGTTTGGTCCTGAGGCCTGTACTACGAACGTCGCTGAACTTATCTTGGATAAGTTTCTCTTACCCGGGTTGACTAACCCAGATATGAGCCTCTCTGGATAAACTGTCCTACGAAACGAGTTCACAACTGGATCTGTTAACCCTGGATTTTCTCAATGAAGTCGTGCGCGTTCACGGAGCAGAGGCGGGGTTAACGCAAACTGACCAATCAGAACACCTGAGTAGCGGACTTCAAACGTGAGGAAACGTCAATCATGAAGCGAAATACCTCGCTGCAGCTTCAAATGAAGTCTGCGCTTAATCAGCCAATGAAGTTACGCTAGATGTTCTGCATCGATATGACTTGTGCAGACATCACCTCGACCGTTTAGTCTGAATGAGCTGTGTCCTTTATCTGAGTCTGCGAGCCAAATGTTTCGTTTGGTTTAGGCTTTAGTTCCTGGTTTAGACCTTGTGATTGGTCTGGCTTTTTAGTTCTGCTTAGACTTGTGTTTGGTTAGAGTTCTGGTTTGACCTTGTTTGGTCTCTAGGTTTAGACCTTGTTTGGTCCTGGTTTAGGCTTTAGACCTTGTTTGGTCCTGGTTTAGTTCTGCTTTAGACCTTGTTTGGTCCTGGTTTAGTTTAGACCTTGTTTGGTCTGTTTAGTTCTGCTTTAGACCTTGTTTGGTCCTGGTTTAGGCTTTAGACCTTGTTTGGTCCTCTGGTTTAGACCTTGTTTGGTCCTGGTTTAGACCTTGTTTTTGTAGACCAATACAAACAGACTGCAGCAGTAGTTATGATCAACCTCGTGTCAAAAGCAGTGACGTATTGTGCAACTACAACCGGCCCAGAAGCCACGGTCCTCGGTCAAATCTGGAAAATGAAGTTGAATAGCCCTGACTTGGAGGAATGACAAGAAAATAAATGGAGCGAAGAGTTTATTTGTTCATAACGTTATTTTCACTATTGACCCTTTGCAGCTGTGTTCAGGCTCTTGGAGGGAACGCCCACTTCTCCATGACGGAGGCTAAAACTCTGTCTGTGCATTACAACACCTGCTGTTTATAAGTGACTTTAATTCATTTAAATTGTAAAATGTCTGTATCTTGTGGACACGCTGCACTAACGAGCAGGAGGTTGTAAGTCTAAGTCTGCAGCTCGTTCATTTACATTTGATGAAGACAGAAGAGTCCAGTGGGAGGCAGCAAGAAATCCAAAGAACTGCAGTCTCTCTGAAAATCCCAACTAGTGTGAAGACCAGATTTACAGTGTGAAGACAAGGTAAGTCAATGTGAATGTGACAGTATAGCGCGGGCAATATGCCACGAGAGAACCTGTTTCTGATTGGTTAAAGTGAGAGATGTCGATGCGATGTTTGTGGCTGTTTAGCTGCGTCGAGTGGACAGGCTCTGTGGTGGCTCTGGGCCGTGTGTTTGTAGCACAGCGCAGCTCTCGACGTGTCTGCCTACTTCTAAAATTATTAATAATCATCTTATATTAGGTGCTGCGGATGACCAGGAGCTGGTGTTGCCGTCTTGCCTTTTCTTTTTAATTAGATCTTCTGACGACTTCTGTTAATGTGAACATTAAATGAACTGTGTAAAACAAAGGAGACAGTGATGGAGAAACTCAAGTGTTTATGGAACTGAATTATGGACTAAAAAATGGATTACAACAACAAAGAACTTTAAACATCCAAAGCTAACTTAAATAAATGTGATCCTGCTCTGTCTTCAACAACAAACCTACGTGCCTTTGTTTTACTTTCATAGGTCCTGAGCCTTTATCTCAGTGCGTTGTTGGTTTTAGTTAGTTCTAATGTTTGTTACAGCTAATGTTAACTTTAAAATCATTATATTAACCCCACCACTGCTAAAAACAGTATTTAAAAAGCCTCGGTATGCCACACTAATGAGAAAAACAGCTGCCATGAAGTGTGTCTAACACCAGCTTCACATGATCTACAGACAAGGGACTGAAAACCAGTGTGAGACAAAACCTGTTACACCGAATGAGACAAATCATGAGTCAAGTCATTTTATTAAATCACAAACACAGCAGGAGGAAGAGTCTGGATCAGCTGCATCAGGAGCTTTACAAACACAGACGTCCTACTTCCACAGACGAATGAACTGAACATGAACTAGAAGCATCCAGCAGCTTTCTTTAGCAAAAAATAAGAAAATATGTGATTTTTACTTTAGTACAACCTGCTGGTGTACTTTTATACTTTACTCAAGTGAAGTGGTTTCAGCAGGACTTTGACTTTGACCAGAGGTCGTTTTTTACTGAACTTTGACTTGATCTTCAGGACTTTCACTGCAGCTTCACTCGAGTTAGAAGCGTTTCTTTATTTTGTGACGACATCCTTCAGACTCAAAATCGCTGGCCGTAGCTTCCAGAGACAAACATGTGAGAAAATGTTCATCCGTTTCACAGTCGTCGCCTCGGGGCCAGAACTCCACCCAGGTCCTTTCACTCAGCAGTATTCAAACCTGAAAACATCGAACCAGTTAGGTCACATTAACGCTCTGCTGTTCTTTAAACACTTACACGTCTGAGTCCTGCAGAACGTTCCCGGTCCGCTCCCATCATCAGGTATCCTTTGTTGGTTTGCAGATCTAAACTCTGTCTGCAGTGTGAGGGGCTGAAGAAGCTGCGTTTGGATCCTTTGCGCGGTGGTCACGTGACCCTGGAGTCGAGGATGGACAGAAGCAGATTTAAAAGCAAATAATGAATTAAAAATGCTTCAGACGGACAAACACGAGCTCCTGAACAGGCCTGAGTTAAACCTGCTTCAGACGAACAAACCGCCTGAACAGCCCAAATAACTTGGTTTTAAAAGTGCTGAAGCAGGTGAGAGTTCATGCTGAGGACTACGATGACCATTCCTCTTCATGCAGTCACTAAAGCTCTCACTTCTCAGGTTAAAATGGGAAAACAGTAAGTTTGATTTCACTAATGTTTTCTGGTCAACAGATTGACAAAGGTCGCTACATTCGGTGGTGTAGTTTCCATAGTGACACAGTTGTTAACTCCAAATTTGATGAACATCAGACGAGGATTTTGGACGAGTCCTGAAGTAACCCTCTTATAAAAAGTTCTCTTTTGTCATCTGTTGTAGAGGCAGCGACGGCCGTAACAGCAGGAAAAAAACAACTTCTGAACCGGGTTTTCAAAAGGGGAAGATGTAAAAGTCAGCGAAGTACGTGAACAGAAGCTCATGAGCCTGGTCAGAGGAGCTGTGGGTCAGAGGAGGAGCTGTGGGTCAGAGGAGGAGCTGTGGGTCAGAGGAGGAGCTGTGGTCAGAGGAGGAGCTGTGGTCAGAGGAGGAGCTGTGGGGTCAGAGGAGGAGCTGTGGGTCAGAGGAGGCGCCTCGCCTGGGCCCATGAGCAGCGAGTCTGTGCATCAGCTCTAACTCCAACTTTTACCTGGATGCGGTGCTTTGTTGTATTATTGTAACATTAAAATGAACAGTGTTTCTCACCGTTTTTGATGACTGTGTCGATCCTCATGACGTAGACGTCTACAGACTGGGTTGAACTGAGCGTTTTCCACCGTCACAACGATAAACTGAAGACACATGAAGACTGTTTAGTTTAGTTTCTCAGTAAAATACAGAAACAGAACGTTTACGTACCAAAGTCTGGGATTCTGCTGAAACAGATTATTTCCATTCGATCTGAGCTGCTGAGGTGGCCTTTTGTTTGGGACTCCACATCCTCCTGAAACAAAGTCACAGTCAGGTTCAAAATATTATTATTTTATCTGGATCCTTGTTAGTCTTTACGAGAACGAGACAAAACTGAATCAAACTAATGTATCTTCTTCAAACTGTTGAAACTTTGGCCACATGGGGCTTTTCCATCGGCTCAGCTCGGCCCGGCTCAGCCCGGCTCAGAGCGAGAGCATTTCCATGACATGTGTTGCTGTTGTGAAGCTGCAGGGGGCGCTCTGCTTCACCTTGCGTTGCTTTGATGTTCTTTTAAAACCTGCTGGGACCAGTTTCCTTATTGCAGGTTTATTCAACTACAGATTTTACCGAGAACCATGACTTCTGGGACGAATAGTTACAAAAAGCGTCGACACAAGGTTGCACCGAACATTCACAGGACTAGATTTATTTTTTTATAGTGATGAAAACTAATGCTGCCGTCTGTTTTTATTGCTCTACAAAATGTCCAGATCAGCGTTAAACCACAGAACTAAATCTGAACCAGGACTAAACCAGGTCTAAAGCGGAATTTAATCAGGACTGAAATATACACTGTAAAATGATCTTAAACTGGATAACGAGAAAATAAATGCTTAAAATGAGTCATATTTATCTTTGTTTAAGCGTATTTTAACTGTCTTCAAAAAAGATCAGCCAATAGAACAAGAGCAGAGTGGATCGTTTGGCTAAAAATATGAAAAATACAACATTTTCTCATTGGAAATGATTCAAACAAAGCAACTGGAATTGAAACAAGAAAAATGCACTACAATCAAATCTCTCGTCGCTTCGTCCAGCTGCGTTTGAATCTGCGTCACAAACCAGGACAGAAAAGTTTGGACCAGAGATTGAGTTTCAGAAACCAGAAGGAAACACAGTTCTGTTCATGGTTCTGGTGACGTCAGGTTTAGTCTCTGCTCCTGTGGCTTTGGTCCTGGGGTAAAACAGGAACGACAAAAGTACCTGGTCCCAGAGATCAGACTCCAATGGAAAAGCTCCAGGGCTGAGTCGGGCTGAGCCGAGTGGAGCAGGGCCAACCCTAAATCCTTTCTCTTTTCTTTAAGATGTCCTCGAAGTGTGTCCCAGCCTAATGTGACGTGTCCAGAGTGTTCAGTGGATCAGTGGCTCTCGTCTCGTCTCTGACACTGAAATGACTGTGTAGTGGTGCGGGTGATGCGCGCCCCCGCTCCACTATATAAAGCGCCCTCTCGCTCGTGTCCGGCCCACCTGACCTCTCCCCCCCCTGACGTCAGACGCTGCAGGAGAAGAGATGGCAGCCACGAGCCGACGAGAACCTTAACTCTAGCTGGTAATAGGCTACTGAAGTCATCGTTTTCAGCGTCAAGCCGCGGTGACCAGTTCAGTGTTGATGCGTTCTTGGTGAGTTGCGTTTTTCGCACCCAAATTGTATTGTAGTTGATTAAAGCAGCATAAGCTAATGCGGCTACTTGTTTTTAGCTTTCTGTCGTAAGAGGCTCGGCGTGCGGAGTGTTCCTCGTGAGTGAGGCGAACATGGTGTCACAAATCTCAGTATGTTTTCTTCACTTTATCTCGAGATTTTGCGTGTAAACTGTACAGTAATGGGGCTTATTGCAATTGGCGGGTTCCTGCTCAGCATTGGGTCTCCACTTTTTTTATTCGCTGTGATTCATTTTTTCGTTCTCAAAGGGTCATTTTCCCCGTGGCTCTGCGTACAATGTGTTGTGGACAGACTGAATATTTCCTGCAATCGGACAGTGGTCGGTCCTGTGGTCGGTCCGTGATTGGGCTGGTGATCACGTCAAGCACCCATCTCTAGTGAGCGCAGAAGGACACGGTTTATTTGTGTGGACTATTCATTTTTGTATCTAATGTGGAGCCTGGAGTTACCTGGGACAATGGACTGATGGGAGCGATTATGGACAATGTCTTGCTCTGTTATAAGGGTGATATTTAACTTCTAGTGAATATATTTATATTTATACAAATAAATGTTAACATTATAATTCTTATTTATGTCTCTGTCCTATTCAGTTAATAGAACCTGTGTGACCTTGTGGGGATAAACTTCTTTCCCTGAGTTTAATCTTAGGGTGGCGTTGCTGTACATGTGAGCTAAAATAATGGTCAGATGTAAGAAAAATTATGTTTCCTACCTCTCGTAATGCCACAATCGGTTAGTTAAAGTTCTTTTACCTTCACCACAGACACAGTTTTGTCCTCGGCAGAACCTCAGGAGTCGACTTCTTTGTGGGTGATAGAACCGGACACATTTAGTTTCTGTAAAACATTAAACGTTAAGACGCTCCTGGTCTCAGCGCTGAAGTTTTGTGTCTCATTCTAAAGGATTCTAACAAGGACACGCTGCTGCTTTTGAGATTTTTAAACTTATCACGCACAGATCAAGATTCTCATGTCCACACATCGGATTATTTTATTATAACTTTAGGTCGACAGAAGAGAATGTTGCTAAGAGAAAAACACAAACTCACTGAAGCGAAGTCTGACATTTAGATTAAACCAAAACAAATCGCAAAATTAAACTGATGGCAAAAACAGGAACATGAGATTTTCCTGTGAACTTCTTGCGCTGCTCCACGGTCACGTTCTGCAGACTAAAGTGTAATAAGGTTCACTAACTTCACAGGGATCAGACCAAAGACACAAAACAACTCTTTGAGACACGTCATCGCCAAAGAGTTTGGATTATATGTGTGAACAGAAACACTCGTACCTTCACTGTCGTAATATTCATAAAGCGACACAGAGGCCGGCTGCAGCAGCTTCACTTTACGAGTCTGTCTCAGTCGAAAGGACAGAGTCTGGACGGGACTGTGAGCGACCTGTGGATGCAGAGAGACGTGAGGAAACTGTCACAGCCAAAGACAATCTGATGTTCAGACCTGGTTCATGTAGAGTCTGAGGAAACCTGGGTTTAACTCCCACTGAGAGACGACCGGAGCAGGACCGTCAGACATCTGAAATACACACACATGAATCAGTCTAAACTCAGACACAGAGAGGCAGGTCCCACTGAGAGACGACCGGAGCAGTTTTAGTCCTGCTTTAGTCCTGTTTTAGTCCTGCTTTAGTCCTGCTTTAGTCCTGTTTTAAACCTGTTTTAGTCCTGGTTTAGTCCTGCTTTAGTCCTGTTTTAGTCCTGCTTTAGTCCTGTTTTAGTCCTGGTTTAGTCCTGGTTTAGTCCTGCTTTAGTCCTGCTTTAGTCCTGTTTTAGTCCTGGTTTAGTCCTGGTTTAGTCCTGCTTTAGTCCTGCTTTAGTCCTGGTTTAGTCCTGCTTTAGTCCTGTTTTAGTCCTGTTTTAGTCCTGTTTTAAACCTGTTTAGTCCTGTTTAGTCCTGCTTTAGTCCTGTTTAGTCCTGTTTAGTCCTGGTTTGTCCTGCTTTAGTCCTGTTTTAGTCCTGCTTTAGTCCTGGTTTTAGTCCTGGCTGTTCCTTTAGTCCTGTTTAGTCCTGCTTTAGTCCTGTTTTAGTCCTGTTTAGTCCTGTTTAGTCCTTGCTTTAGTCCTGCTTTAGTCCTGTTTAGTCCTGTTTTAAAGTCCTGGTTTAGTCCTGGTTTAGTCCTGGTTTAGTCCTGGTTTAGTCCTCTTTAGGCTTTAGTCCACCTGTTTTAGTCCTGGTTTAGTCCTGCTTTAGTCTGCTTTAGTCCTGGTTAGTCCTGAGTCCTGAGTCCTGTTTTAAAGTCCCTGAGTCCTGTTTAAGTCCTGTTTTAGTCCTGCTTTAGTCCTGTTTTAGTCCTGCTTTAGTCCTGCTTTAGTCCTGCTTTAGTCCTGGTTTAGCCTGCTTTAGTCCTGCTTTAGTCTGGTTTAGTCCTGCTTTAGTCCTGCTTTAGTCCTGGAGGTTTAGTCCCACTGAGAGACGACCGGAGCAGGACCGTCACACGTCTGAAACCACACACATGAAAAAAGACTCCAGACTCTCCAGAATAATCTTTAAAGACCCTGAGCAGTTAAAACAGACTTTCTTTTGTCCCACAGTTTTGAATAATCCAGCTCTAGACTGAAAAACACTCAAGTTCATTGACTCCACCTCTAGGTCAGGTATCGCAGGACTGCAGACGGTTCCCAAAAAGCAGGAAGTACAAACGTCCAATCAATGAGAAGAAGCAGAGTGATGCGTTAACCAACCCGAGCTGAGATAACAGACTGTATGTGTTCTTAGAAAATGAAATTGTACCTTTTAATTTGCAAGTTTAAGGAGATCATTTTATAAATAAATAAATGCAAGCTCGATCTAAATAAAGATTTTGTTTCTTTGAGATTTTCCTGCTGCAGGGCATCAGAGTTAATTTAATATTAACAGAATATGTTCCTTTTACAGTAAAATATGTATTGTCCTTTTTAAAATCAAACCTGAACTGAAAGTATACCGAAAAATACCAAACCGACAACTTTCAAAACTGAAAATTGAACTGGATGATTTTAGGGGATCATTAAACCCATAGGCGCCGATCACATGGTGCTGCGGGGCTCAAGCACCCACTGGAATGTCTGAGCACCCAGGCCAACTTTTTCTACTTTCATTCACAGGCTTCTCTAAATGTGTGTGTGCCGCATTTATTCAGTCATACAGCGTCTTTCACTTTTCTCTCTCTTTCTTTCATCTGTTTGTGTGAATATAAGCGCTCAGTATCTCTCCTCTCAGAGCGCTGTCATTTAGACTCATGGTCACTTTCGGAGGCGGACTGGGGCGGAGCGGAGCTGCATAGTGGGATCCCCGCTCTGTGCCCTGCCCCGTGAGATCATGGTTTAGTTCACAACTGTGCTTTAAGCCAGAATAAAGTGGGAAACGAGAGTGTTGAGGTGGGATGTGATTCAGAAGCGAGATGTAATTCTGACGAACTGCACTGCTCCTGTTTGTAGGGCCCGGTGCCGTGAGAGCTGCGCTGAGGCAGGACAGACCTGGGCTCTGCGAGGCTTTATGTATGGATTCTGTTCACTGGGAAAAGAACGCGCCAGAAGTCTGTAGTTACAGGTAGAAAAGAAACAAAATGAACGCGAAAGAAGAGACACGTGCAAATGACGCCCGTGTTTTGGGCATCCATGCAAAAAAAAATAAATCGGCGCCTATGGTTACAATTCTAAATCTACTTTTATTTCAGGTTTACAATAAAGTTGTTGCTTTAATCTGACATTCAGGCACATTTCCATGTCGTCAGGTTGACAAAGTCCTCACGCAGAGGAAGTTCTACAGAATAAGATTGTGATTGTTCGTACAGCGAGAGTCAAACGTGGACAAAAACACAGAAATCTCACCGCGTTGACATGGGGAAACCAGAGAGTTAGAGCGGCACATTTCCATCCGGTCGGTCAGGACCGGGCACAGCTCTACACCATGACCTTCGTTTTGTTTACACCAGACAAAGTGCCACCTGCAGCGTCAAAGCAGAGCTATTTAACAGACAGATCGTTCTTTGAGAACATTCTGTGACTGGATATTTGATCCTTATTTTTTGAGTGATGTACAGTGATTGTTCGTACAGCGAGAGTACAAACGTGGACAAGCAGCAGATCACAGGATAGTCAAGTCAGTCTGCCTGACGCTCCTAAAGCCCAGTTTTACAGGGGCGGAGCTAAAGACATCTGGGGCTGGGGCCCATAAACCTGGCTTCTATGGGGGGACCCTATTTGTATTTTTGTTTATTTAACTGCCTCATGTCTTTTTAATTATATTAAAAAAGACATCACACAATAGGATCATCACATCTAAAACTCACCAAAATACAGGAAATTGCATTGAATTTTTAAAAATTCTCCTGGGGGACAATTCCCCCAGCCCCCCTGAATTACATCAGAACCTTGTTAGATTGAACTATATTTGTATTTAAGGCTTATGGGTCTAAGGGTCTGTCTGTAGATTTAAATTAAATACAAATTTATTTCGTTAGAGGGTTGGGGGCGTGGGGAGCACTACAATTTTATATCTATCAGGGGCGCATTAAAATGCACGTTATGTTATGTTTACATGACTTTAATGTTTACACTGTGCTATAAGCATTTAATTTAATGTCATTAAGTTGAATAATAACAAAAATAAATGTTATACTTTTTCATCCGGACCTTTGAACTTGATCGTGTTTAATTTCGGACCTTTGGATAAAAAGTTTGAGAACCCCTGTACTAGATAGTCTAACCATGTTTAAATGACTGAACCATTAATCATAGCTCCACCACTTTTTTACTCACAAAAAGTCAATCCTCAGTCTGTAAGTGTCTCCTTTATCCTTGTCAGCTTTTTCTGATAAAACCAAACAGAGCTGATTAGTAAAAGTCTGAGATGTGAAGAATAAAAACGTCAGACTTACCCAGAGTGAAGTCCAGAGAGAGATTGAACTTTGAACAGTCGCTCACAGTTTGATTAGACTGAGCGTAATAATCTGTGACCAGCTGTGATCAGACAAACAGGTTCAGTGATCAGACAAACAGGTTCAGTGATCAGACAAACAGGTTCAGTGATCAGACAAACAGGTTCAGTGATCAGACAAACAGGTTCAGTGATCAGACAAACAGGTTCAGTCTGAATGTGTGGAAGTGTTTTTACTGTCAGAGTGGCTTGTCCTGTTCCCGAGGCTCTCACTGTGAGCGGATCGTTCACTCCAGGAACCTGTCCACGTCACAGAACAGAAGTCTTAGTTACTTATGTAACTGTAGTTCTATGAGTATGTGCCCTCTTCATGTTGGCTAACACTCGAGGCAGCGCCTCGCACCTGAAGATCAAACATTGTACTGCTATAATCATGCGGACATAGCTCCCGCCACCGGCCGTATATAAGGCCATGTCCTCTACAGCTCACCCTTCTTGAACTCTAGCACAGCAGAGGACATGTTGCTGGACCTGCAGGTAGAGGGCTACCCACCGGTGGCGCAGCGGTTAGCGCTCTGGCCTCACAGCAAGAAGGTCCTGGGTTCGATTCCCAGTCGACCCGGGCCTTTCTATGTGGAGTTTGCATGTTCTCCCCGTGTCTGCGTAGGTTTCCTCCTACAACTAAAAACATGTCCATTAATGCCTCCCCTGACCCTTCCCCCAGGGCTCCCCTGCAAAAGAGATTCTGAATCTCAGTGGGACTTCCCTGGTTAAATAAAGGTACATTAAATTAAATGAAATCATGTCCGCTTCATGGGTGGGGTGTCACCGTCAACCTCCGCCCTTTCCATAACGTACTCATCGCACCGCGACACTCAGCGGAGATGAGAGTGACAGAGCAGCTGGAGAGCCAGCATCGGAGCGAGCACCAGCATGAACAGCAGCAGTAACGCTACCAGTGTGTGTCTGTAGCATGGAGAGAAGTAGCTCTGAATCAGAACATAAAGAGCCTCTCCTCTCTCTTACAAGCTCCAGATGAAGAAGAAGATGCGCTCCTGTCTCTCTCTTTCCTGTTCTTTGGGAGCCGGGGTCCGAGGAACAGAACGCTGCAGCCACAAGAGCGTGTCTCATGGAAGGCGGCAGCTCCTCACTGTCCCAAGCAAGAGAAGAGAAGCAGCGCAGCAGCGGGAGAGCAGCTGCTTTTCTCCTGGTCCTTGAGGAAGACAGACACAGCCAGAGGTGTCTGCCGCCCACCTGTGCCGCGCACATAGACCTCCGCCGATGGCGAAGGCTTGTGACATGTGGAAGAAAATCGCCAGCGTGGTCCGCAGCTAACTAGGCCCTGCGCAAGCTAGCAAGTTGCTAGCTAATGCTATGACCTGTGTAGCATTAGCATAGCAGCGGTCACACAACACCGCCGCAGTACATTGTTTTCTTCAGGTGTGAGGCGCTGCCTCGAGTGTTAGCCAATAGCCAAGCCCGAAGAGGGCGGAGCTTATACGACATAGAGAGCAGAACAGATCACAGATCAGATCAGAACAGACTGGATTCTTGGTGACCTGACTCTTGCAGCTGCACTCACCCATATTGTTCTGGTGATGTGCTGGTTTCTCTCAGTGAACCGGTAAGGAAAGACCGGATTGTGGATCTTTAACTCCACCTCCAGGTTGTAGTCTGTCTTTTAGCTGCGCTCACGTACTGGGCCACGGCCTGGTGCACCGTCAGTGTGGCCTGGGACAGAAGAGACAGTATCAGTGTTTGTCAGACGTCTGAGAAGTTTGTTCACACTCAACTCTCAGTTTCAGGAAAAATAAAATAAAAACACAGACAGTCCAGGAGATCCTTCACTGTGGGTCTTTACTCACAGTTACATCACGTCACAGTTTCTGATTGGCTGCTGTGACGCCTCTGTAAAGTTTAACACTGTTGCTCTGGACACTTGAATGTCCTCTTTGAAGCAGGAAATGTGTTGCATTGTCCAAACATCTACATATTTCAGTGGACCTTTGACGCTCTGGTGTGAATCATGTTTTACCTGCACAGATCCATATCCACTGCTCTGCTTCTGCTGCTTCAAGAACCATCTGAGGACAGGCTGAGCGTCCTTCAGGAGCTGTGAGGACAAAGGTCACGTTACTGGATTGTTTTGTTAGAAAAAACAATGTGAGAAAACTGTTTCATAAAAGATTAGTTTTGTCCAATCTCAGCTGCAGATTTCAGAGGAATCTGAATCTGAATCATTTTCATCTCCATTCATTTATTTTCTACGGCTTGTTCCCGTTAGAGGTCGCGGGTGAAAGCCCCAGTGAAACATTTCTGTAACAGCAGCGGTCATGAAGCGCAGAGGTCACGTGATCAGCGTTTTGAACCGGAGTTCGGAGCAGTGATTTGAAGTGTGATCAAAGATGTTCAGGAAGCGTGTTTCAAAACTGCCATCTCTACCTCAAGCCAAGTCGTAATGTTTTCAATAAAACTGATGCTCACGTTTGCTTTGACGAGAGCCAGAAGAGCGTACGCCGTCGTCTCCAGAGTGAACGTCTGTCCTCGAGGTGAAGCCCAGTGGTCCCGCTCTGCACAGAACACACGAGAGATAAACATGTGACGACAGAAAAGCTACACGTACCAAAAGCATCCGCACCTGGAGACACAAAGCTGTACAGAAGAGTCTTGTTGAGCTTGTGTTCGTTGGCCAGAGCGTACGACGTGATGGCGACGGCGTACGGGTTTGTGAGAGCGTGAAGGCGCCGCTCCAGGTACAGCACAGACTTTTCTACAGCAGCAGACCAAGCCCTGAAACAAGACAAAACACAGCAGATTAAATATAAAGATTAAAGTGTGAGTCGAACTGAAAGGCAGAAGAAACGTGTAAACTTACATAAACCATCATCTCACAAGTTTCTCTAGACTCCTGCAGCGCAATGACACAGAACGCCGTCATGGAAACGTCTGAATCTACGCCCAGAACATCGCCCTGAAAGTACATTTACAGTCTGAAAGTACATTTACAGTCTGAACATGGCCCTGAAAGTACATTTACAGTCTGAGAGAGAAGACTCGACGGAGAGACAGAATAATGGAGAAAACATTACCTGCATAGACAATACATTTTTACCATAACAATACAGCTGCAGGACTTGTGTCTAGTGTAAGAAGGTCTCAGAATTACTCTGGTCCTGACTTCAGAGGCTCCCCTTTAAGCTAACCACACACTGAGACTGGACACTTACCCTGAATGTACACAGACTGAGGCAGGTTCGGTTCAGGACACGTGTGAGTTTCTTGCAAAGTGCGTGTTACACCAGATGCTGTTAACTGTGGTCCGGTTTTGTTCAAAGCCATGTGGACTCGCGTAAATTCACTCGGGAAAGCTTGTATGGTGTTTTTTCAACATTCTAGAATTCTTGGCAGGTGGAGGGCAAGAGGCATTTAATTCAAAAAAGTACGTGGCTAATTTAAAAAGTGGTGATTTCTAGGATGACTAGACCCATTACTCGTTTGCAATACAAAAATAAAACTGCATTTAAACAATCTTCATTTTAACTGCCCTCCACCTCATCGAAATAACATTGTCCTGTAGAATGTTGTGTTGTCATCTGAAACCAACCTATTGAAAGCCGCATCAGACCACTGCGGTCTCTTCACGTGGATTCTTTCTGCAGACCTGTGCGGCTCTCGTACTCGCGTCCACATTCCTCGGAGGTCCCTGTACATGTCCGTTTTCTGTGTACATCCAGGGTGAGGCCGCACACGGAAATCGCTTTTTAGCGCTTTAGCCTAATGCAAGGTGCTCTACAGGCTATGAATGTCCATATCCAATCACAGAGGGAGTTACAGTGTGAGCAGCGGTAGCGAAAGCTGAACTGCTTTCTACAAAACAAAAAAAGCAGGGACACATGTGAGAAAAGGTAAGAATTGACACAAAATCCAAGAGTTTTTAAACTGTAGAGGCTGTTTCTGCCGAACACAAGCAGTTTGTGTTTGCAGTGTGCTCTAGGGTAAAAATACTTGAGGCAGAGGGATTTTCAGCTGCAGGACTAAAGGAGCGACCACTGGGGCTGATTTACAACGACTACAAGCAGCAATGTCCTGTCCAAGGAAATAGAATAGATTCATGCCGCACACTGAGACCGCAGACACTTCTGTCTTGGTGCAACATGTGACCCTTTGTACCTTTACTCTGTTTCTCACTGACAGTGTTTTACTTGAACAGTCACAGAGAGAATAAAGGACTTATCATCACTGCTGCACCAATAAAAGAAATCATTTCATTCTACAAGGAAGATGTTGTGACCGACCAATCAGATTGAGCATGAGCATTAAGACAGTGTGAGAAGTGTTGTGTATGAAGGTCTGATAAAGTGGAACTGTCTGGAAAGGTCTGATAAGGTGGAACTGTCTGGAGAAGGTCTGATAAAGGTGGAACTGTCTGGAGAAGGTCTGATAAAGGGGAACTGTCTGGAGAAGGTCTGATAAAGGTGGAACTGTCTGGAGAAGGTCTGGTAAAGGTGGAACTGTCTGGAGAAGGCTTGATAAAAGGGGGAACTGTCTGGAGAAGGTCTGATAAAGGGGAACTGTCTGGAGAAGGTCTGGTAAAGGTGGAACTGTCTGGAGAAGGTCTGATAAAGGGGAAACTGTCTGGAGAAGGTCTGATAAAGGGGGAACTGTCTGGAGAAGGTCTGGTAAAGGGGGAACTGTCTGGAGAAGGTCTGGTAAAGGTGGAACTGTCTGGAGAAGGTCTGGTAAAGGTGGAACTGTCTGGAGAAGGTCTGGTAAAGGTGGAGCGTCTGGAGAAGGTCTGGTAAAGGTGGAACTGTCTGGAGAAGGTCTGGTAAAGGTGGAACTGTCTGGAACTGTCTGGAGAAGGTCTGGTAAAGGTGAACTGTCGGAACTGTCTGGAGAAGGTCTGGTAAAGGTGGAACTGTCTGGAGAAGGTCTGGTAAAGGTGGAACTGTCTGGAGAAGGTCTGATAAAGGTGGAACTGTCTGAGAAGGTCTGGGAAAGGTGGGAACTGTCTGGAGAAGGTCTGATAAAGGTGGAACTGTCTGGAGAAGGCTTGATAAAGGTGGAACTGTCTGGAGAAGGTCTGATAAAGGTGAACTGTCTGGAGAAGGTCTGATAAAGGTGGAACTGTCTGGAGAAGGCTTGATAAAGGGGGAACTGTCTGGAGAAGGTCTGATAAAGGTGGAAACTGTCTGGAGAAGGCTTGATAAAGGGGAACTGTCTGGAGAAGGTCTGATAAAGGTGGAACTGTCTGGAGAAGGTCTGATAAAGGTGGAACTGTCTGGAGAAGGCTTGATAAAGGTGGAAACTGTCTGGAGAAGGTCTGGTAAAAGGTGGAACTGTCTGGAGAAGGTCTGATAAAGGTGGAACTGTCTGGAGAAGGTCTGGTAAAGGTGGAACTCTCTGGAGAGGTCTGATTAAGGTGGAACTCTCTGGAGAAGGTCTGGTAAAGAGGAACTGTCTGGAGAAGGTCTGATAAGGTGGAACTGTCTGGAAAGGTCTGATAAAGGTGGAACTGTCTGGAGAAGGTCTGGTAAAGGTGGAACTCTCTGGAGAAGGTCTGATAAAGGTGGAACTGTCTGGAAAGGTCTGGTAAAGTGGAACTGTCTGGAGAAGCTTGATAAAGGGGGGACTGTCTGGAACTATGAACTCTTACAGTAAACTCTCGGTGGGAGATGGAACCAGTCTCCTGAAACTCGCCGTCTGGACGCTGTGAACGAATCAGAAACTTCACTGCGTTACAGATCGAACTCAGGTCCAGAGGAACCAGGTCTATGGCCATGGAGAACACTTTAACTACGAAGGCGGTCAACCTGGAAGAGAAAACACACTTCAGTTCACTTGTCAGTTCAAAATGACTTTGTTTGTTTGTTGTTGTTTGTTATACCAAACACTGCTTTGTCCTCCAGACTCCCAAGAAAAAGGATCCGTCAATTTAAAATCTCATTTGTTTGGTAACCGACGAACCCAGAGAGTTAAAACATGTGAGTTAGTATACGTAATACGGTGGCCCTGAAGGACAAAACACACAGGCTCTGAAATGAAACTTTTTTTGACTGTTTTTGAAATTGGGCGTTTTCGAGTTTGTTTTTTGATTTGGTGGTGCATGTTTGTGAAGTTGTTTTTTATTGTGTGTTTGTGAATGTGCGTTTAGTGCTTTCCCCTCCAGGGCCACCGTATGTTTGGTTCTGTTAAGGACACACACCAGTTGTGATGAAGCCGAGAGCTTTTCTGCGCATCTCAGGTCCCACTGCCTCCCACTGATTGGTCCTGTCCAAGTACGTTGTGGCGATGACAGGCTTGGTCATGTGAGCCACGTTTTCCTCTCCGGACCCGGACGGCTCGTAGATCAGGAATCTCATGTGGAAGACGTCAATGACACTGGTCCATCAGCGGATGTCTCACGCCGTGCCTGACCAAAACAACAGACTGAATCAGGTCTGCGAAGTGGAAGCTCAAACCTGCGGCGAACGCAGGAGTTGTAAAAATCCATCTTCAGCCAATCAGAGCCTCTGTCACTCCTGTGTCATGTGACCAGCTGCTGTTCTCCTCTCACTGTTTACTCACAAAACAAACCACATGGACCTGATCTGGACTGACAACGCCTCACATGGATCTATTCAAAATGTTTAAACCTGCTGTAGGACGTGACACTGGAGGAGGACAGAGTGTTTAAACCTGCTGTAGGACGTGACACTGGAGGAGGACAGAGTGTTTAAACCTGCTGTAGGACGTGACACTGGAGGAGGACAGAGTGTTTAAACCTGCTGTAGGACGTGACACTGGAGGAGGACAGAGTGTTTAAACCTGCTGTAGGACGTGACACTGGAGGAGGACAGAGTGTTTAAACCTGCTGTAGGACGTGACACTGGAGGAGGACAGAGTGTTTAAAACCTGCTGTAGGACGTGACACTGGAGGAGGACAGAGTGTTTAAACCTGCTGTAGGACGTGACAATGGAGGAGGACAGAGACAGCAAAACAACTGTCTGGAGGAGGAGAAAGTTACAGCAGCCTCTCTCTCTCTCCTTCTCTCTCTCAGTGATCTGTCTACCAGCAAAACAAACACTTTTACAAACAAGAGAGAACGAGAAGAAGCGCGTTGGGGAGTAAAGAGTGTCTTTGTCCCTCGACGCGCATTGGGCCGTTTTGGACGCCTAATGGGTCGTCAGCTTCGAAAATATTCTGCGTCAAAATACGCTTTAACGCACAAATGTAAACACTTCCCCTTTGACAGGCCCAAAGTGAATCGATCAAGAGGATCAGAAAAGGCTCGATCTCCCCTCAGGATCAGCTGATGAGCCGACCTGAGAGAAGTTTGTACGACTGGATCAGGTCAGACCAAAACTGAGGCACAAGACCATACAAATATTTAAGGTTTACTGACAGCCAGTTTAGAGAGGCTAAAACAGTCAGAATGTGATCCTGCTGTCTGGGACGAGTCAGGAGCCATGAAGCTGCACATGAGGCCTGACCGACAGACAGAGTTATAAAGATCTAAAGCCTGACCGGGCTCACACCACATGAACGTCATTCATCTGGTCTGGTTTATGAATGTTCACACTGGTACAATCGTGTTTCTGGTGGAAGAAGTTGATTTCTAACGTTACCTTTGACAAATGCTTTTGTGCTCGACCGGGTGTTTGGAACCATATCACGAATCGCCTCCTTGACGATTGTCAGTTCTTGCATTGCGCCTAAAGAAACAAAACAGACTTTTAACACTTAAATAACAACTCCATACTTTCTCCTGCATGAGTCACCTTTGGGTTTATGTCGATCACTTTATTGACTCTGGTCAGAACACCGTTTGGCTGAAGAAAAACATCGAATTAGAACAAGACGCTTCAGGTTAGGTGAGCGCTGATTCAGTTTTACCACGACTCGTAGTGTCTTCATGACTCGATCACCGGTCCATGAGTCGTTCGCAGCGGCTGTGACCTCAATGTGAACGTCTCCTTCTCTCAGAGGAATAATAACAAACGGCACAGCACGAGTGGAAGACGGCTCCAGCTGCACTTCGTGAGAATTTCTGCCACGGTTCCACTCTAAGCCGCACACATGAGGGTTTTCCGTGAAGTCAACTCGCACCTGCAAAGGAAAGACAAGTGTACAAGTCAATCCCTGTTCCCAAGAATTATCAAAGTATCACTGGACTTGATGACTACAGGCTTGTGGCGCTGACGTCTGCAGTCATGGAATCATTTCCCGCATCTCAAGTCCTTCACCTCCCCTCTTGGACCCTCTGCTGTTCACCTACATAGTCTATAGTGTCTGTAGACGACGCCTTCATCCTGCAGCACCTGGACTCCCGGGAACCTACGCTAAGATCCAACTCTGAGTTCAACGCCTTCCTCCCTGCTCTGCTCCAGGGCAAGCTCTCCCAGCTCAACTGACGGACCGGAGGCTGGACCATCAGCACAGGGTCTCCACAGGATTTTGTATTTCTAGATAAACAAGAACGGTGCTGGGGCAAGACTCCGTCCAATGGATGGGCCGAGGCCTGTATAACCTGGCAAAGGTGTTATGGGATGTCTACGGCGCTGCCTCACAGATCAGCTGCACTTCCTGAAAGTATCTGAGGAACAGGAGGTGGAGGCAGCTCTAGTCGAATGACTCTGCGCTCCTGCAGGCAGTGGTTGTCCATATAACTCATTCACTTTGGAAATAACATTAACCACCCAGTGTGCTAGCCGCTGTTTAGACAGAGCTTGTCCCGTACAAGACCCAGCAAAACAAAGAGAAGGTCAGAACGTCAAAATATATGTAGTCTTCAAGAGCTCAGACCGGGCAAAATGTCAAAATGAGCCAGACGGGTTGTGTGCCTGCAGTCGTGGAGGGCACTTGGGAACAAAAGATGGGTCCAACTAAAGAGCAACGCCTGACCCATTAGCATTTCCAGGGCTCTCAACTCTCACGCATTGACCGTACACGCAATTCACCTCTTTCACACGCTCTCACGCCACACATGGCATTTCTCACGCTGAAAAATCAGACACTTTTTTTTTAAGACCAAAATTAAAGTCTCAAATGTATAGAGTTGATGGTGTTGAAGTTCTTCTCATTCACACTTTGAACCATAGGCATAGCCACGTATGTGCCAGGGTGTGCCAGTGCCGACCAAATCTAGGGCTGGCACAGCTAAAAAATATCAGTGTTTTTTTTTTTTTCCTTCTCATTTTTTATTTAAATAAAAAACATATTCACACACGCATAATCTCTCTCATTGGGGTACTTTCTGTCCGTGTTGCCTCCAGTCTTCGTCTCTTTTTCTGATGTCCGCTACGTTTCCGAAACTCCAATTACGCACACGAGACGGCAGCCGCATGTGAGAAGAGGGAAAGCAGGACAGACAGCCTGTAGTACAGCTGGGTCTGTGCTCCCGGGTGAGGGCTAACACAGGCAGTGGTTGTAGACGTGTGAAGAGCGCACGGTGATGAGAGGAGCACCAGCCCCAGCCGCGTCTGCACATTGGTCTGATCATTAACAGCGGGAAATCAAACACTCTGGTACTTTGGTAACTCCCTAAAGATGTCCTACGTCTCATAAGCAGTTTGCCAGTCTTTATTTCGCGTCAATATGACAAATATTCACAAAGTTACGAGCATAAACAGCAGATGAACTCATACATCTCTTAATCCCGTAAATTACGGCGGCGAAGTACGGCGCATTTCTCTAGACTTCGAAGTTGGATTGTGCCTATTTTAAACACACAAAGCATGAGGTTATCTGTTCTGACTAAAGTCTTAGGCTTTAGTATTTCTGTGACAGTCCACAAGTTGAGTCAGAGGTTACGCTAGACTTTTTTTATGCCGGTCACTTTGACCGGCAGGGTCTGGAAATTCCGGTCAATTAGAAGAACAACCGCTCACATATTATTGCTTTATGCAAACAACAGCACGTGAATTTTGGCAGTAACCTACGTGCTTTCGCCTGCTCTACAGTCTCTATTTTAAAGCTAAAATTGGTCGTTGTTAATGAGGTGTCTTTAACTTTTACTTATCATGATGATTACACGCCCGTCTGCGGACTGAACCAGAGCATTAGTCCGCGTGATCCCCGTGTGTTTGAGCCAGAA
The DNA here is from genome assembly GCA_038363315.1 of Mugilogobius chulae. Classification (NCBI taxonomy): domain Eukaryota; kingdom Metazoa; phylum Chordata; class Actinopteri; order Gobiiformes; family Gobiidae; genus Mugilogobius; species Mugilogobius chulae. The sequence continues at coordinate 2,577,218 of CM076405.1, read as the reverse complement.
GCCCGGGACAACGCACGCGCTGGACCCGGGTCAAGCCGCATCAACCCCCGTGTGTCTGAGACGAAAGCCCGGAGCGCATCGAGACCACGCAGCCCACTTTTAAACCGGAGATTTCTGAGTTCAGCGCGAGGTTTTAATGACGGGCTTCACGTTTAAAGTGTTGTACCTGTTTGTCTCCAGCGGCAACACGTCTGTTTCGCTGACGCTGATCAGCAAATCTTCAAGAGAGACGCCTTCCTCGTTTGCCTCTATACTTTCTCTTTTTTTTCCTCCACTTCAGAAACAAGGCACTTTTATTACATGCACCAATTCTCTTCACTTGGCGTATTAAGCCACTGTATACACGCGAGTAAAACATTTTGTCTCGAGTTGAGAAGAAAAACAGCAGGTCTACGCAGCACTACGAGCACGCGCTCGTTTCTCTGAGCACCTGTCAATCATCTGCGAGCAGCGCCAGGGTCACGTGTATCAGCGCGAGCCTTGTCTATAGTCCCTGAACTCGAGCATCGCCCGGACTGACCGCAGAACAAACTAATGTGGAATTATCGTGAAATAGTTTAGAGTAAGTCATGTTTCATTCCTCATTTTTCTTCGACTTTTATTTTTCCACCTATTATTTCTGCCGGTCAAGCTGACCGGGACGTCTATTTTTTCCGGTCAACGGCACATTTTACCGGCCAAAGACCGGCAGGTGCCGGCTAACGTAATCTCTGAGTTGAGTGTGAGGTGCAGCTCCTCAAGTGTCTGGTTCTTGCACACTGGAAAGAAAGAGAGAGAAAGAGCAGGGGCGTAGCATAGGAGAAAGAATAGGGGCACAGAGGGCTGGGGCCCCTCTGAGAGATACACCAAATAAAAATAAAAATGCACAAAAACTCAATGTGAATTTTGGTGAGAAGTGTAAACATATTATGAGACAAAATAACACATCAATTTGCTATAACATATCACATTTGATATGTTATAGCAACATAACAAGCAAATTACATCTAGTTTCCAGATTTTCAGACCCTCCTGCCTTCAAGTCTATTTATTTATTTTGAACTCTGTAAAAGAACTCCTATTTATGTCTTACAAAACAACCACTAGGGGCACCAAATGCAATCTTGCTGGCCTGCTAACAGTTTAATAATAAGACTATTAATTTCAGATTATCTGAATGTATAAAACAAGTCTAAAACTCACCAAATTACAGGAATTTACACCTGTTTTTTCAAAATTTTCTTGGGCTTTCTAGGGCCCCCAAACCCCCCGGACCAGAGAGACAATTTATGCTCAAACTTTGTATCAATGCTATGCAATACTACTCACAGTTTACTATTTATATTAGAAAAGAATTAAACTAAATGAGCCAGAATTGAATTCTGTGCTGCATATTATGTATTGGGCTGGGCCAGGACACAGGAAATATAAAAGTGATACTAAGTGTGAGTTCAGACGTCCTGATCCAAGTTTGTAAAGTCTGTGGAGTTTTAGAGCCTCTACAGCCCTAGCTCCACTGTCACTGCTGCGTAAAGGCAGACTCTGTATCCACGGTCTGTCACTGCTGCGTAAAGGCCGACTCTGTATCCACGGTCTGTCACTGCTGCGTAAAGGCTGACTCTGTATCCACGGTCTGCGCTGGGAAGTGCAGGGCTGTTTGAAAGGGATTTAAGGACCTTTAAAGGGGGTGTGGGGGCTCAGCAGCTAATATGAGAAACTTCTAATTAATATTACAATGTTATAATAAGTTCATGTTTTGACATTTTTATGTCTTTGTTACACCAAATAGATCATTTAAAAACAGTGTTTTTACTTTGAACAGACTTGTATGGCCACAAAATGGGCTGTTATTTGCCCTGGAGGAGGAGGGGCCACGCATGCTTGTTTTGATTAAAAAGAAAAAAAAGGGTTGACTTTTCATAGTATGCCATAAAATGTATTCAACATTTAGAATGTCCCAAACTGTGGTTTTACTTTCTAATTCTACTGAAATGTTTGGATGACTTTTCACCTCCAGAAAGTTAAAGTAAATTATGGTCATGGAGCATGCACAGCAGATCCAAAATCCTGATCCATATCCTGAATAGAAAAAACAACGTAACAAACACAAGTCCACGAAGTGTCTGCACAAAAGTTTTGGGCAGAACTGTTGTTGGAGGAGCCTATGTGCATTGTCCACTGTGAAGTAGCAGCAGCTCACAGACAGAGGCAGCTCTAAAGCAGCAGAGGTACAGCTGAAGGCTGCAGTCTGAGGACCTGCAGTTTGAACATCTGCAAAACCAGGAGCTGCAGTCTGAAGCCCCCTCACTGACATGTCTCCCACTGAGCAGGACAGAACAAAGAGGATTAACTCCACTGTGAACCACTGACACAGGATGTGGACATGTGAAGGCCTAAAAGTAGAAATTATGAGATGAAATTCTCTAACAAACAGCTGACTTTGTGCTAGTGTAAACCTGCTAGAAAATAGGATCTGTTAGTTAAAAACACTTCAGATTGCAGGAAACTAGATCAATTTTATACCAAAATCTCCTGGGGAACTCCCAGACTCGACCCCTCAGGGCCACGTGAACAGAAGGCCTAATTGCCATTTATCTTTTATTCACTTGTTTGAACACGTTTTAATTGAGAAATACATAATTTTTATAAAGAAGGCTCAACAGAGTAAGGTGAAAGTGTTATACAACAATTTTAGTTTCAGCCACTTGAAGCCTGTAAAATGTCCCAAAATGCACCAAAATGTGTCTATTTTTTCAAAAATCTCTGGGAGAGGACCCCCAGACCCCCGCTCATTCTTTTCAGCCTGTGCAACATGATTTCCCCACTGCTGAAATACGTCTGATTCCCATCAACCACTAAATAACAGACTTCCAATTAGGTCGCTGCTTTACAAATTCTACATAGATTTCAGAGCCTCACTCCACCCCGGAACCTGCAAATGATATGCACCCTCACAAAAAACTCACTCCAAGCCAAAATCAAAAGTTGAGAGCCCTGAGCATTCCTTTGACAGCAAGACACGCGTTTGGCTGAAACTATTGCCAAATGAAAAGCGGTCTTCATTAAAATAAGCAGCTCTCAGGCTGTCGAATTCTGTTGATGCTCATGTCAGAATCCGTTGTGCCACCCTGGTCAGTCTCATGGACCTGGTTACCCCCATGTGGTTGACATGGTGCAAATCTTCCTCGTAGACTTAGCTGAAAATTAGGCAGAGCCAGGTGCAAAGCCAATAGCTCCAGGACATTGATGTGTTTGTTGTGCAAATGTGGCGACCACGCTCTCTGGTCCACCTGGCCTTGCCAATGCATACCGCACCATGTGGTGGATGTGTCTGTGTACACCACCTCTCTACGAGACGGGAGGAAGCTCAAAGGAACCCCTCCAACAATCCAACGCCTGTCCCTCCATGGAGACAGAGAAGTGAGGCACTGATGTGATACTTGTACCATCGTGTTTCTGTGTGTTAGTCGACAAGGATCCAAGTGTAGGCTGTTCAGCCACATCTGCATTGAGAGCAGAGAAAGAAGACCCAATGGGACCACGCTTGAAGCTGCTACCTACTTGCTCAGCAGTCGGAGCTATTGTACAAAGGGCAACATCCTGCCTCTTTGGAATCTGGGGAGCAGTTCCAGGATGCCGTCGACCCGCTGTGGTGGTGTTGTTGAAAACAACCCTGAGAAAGACTGTATTCTGAGATGGAACAAAGTTGCTCTTGGCAAGGTTCACTATCAGGCCCAAACGGTGCCCCAGGACAGTCTGTGTGACTCGCAGAGCCTGGATGCGAGTCGAGGCACAAATGAGCCAATCGTCAAGATACGGCAGAACCTTCAGCCCTTGTGCCTGCAACGGAGAGAGAGCGGCCGCAACAACACAGAGGAACAGACCTAAAGGAAGCACCCTGAATTCGATATGCCTGCCCACAAATGCAAAGCGCAAAATCCTCTAGTGGGAACGAGCAATTGGAATATGAAAGTAGTCGTGAAAAGCATCTCACCCACAGATGTAGCCTGTAGCATCTCTCTTGAAACCGCAGGACTTTTAAAAACACATTCATACGCCTGAGATCCAAAACTGGGTGTAAATCGCCAGTCTTCTTGGGAACCAGGAAATATAGTGAATAAGCCCTCCCTGGGTCCAGCAAGGGTTCCACGGGTACTGTAGCACCCTTCTCCAGGAGGGTGGAAATGTCTTTAAGAAGAGCCGGTGCCTTTGCCGGGTCGTGGATAACTGTCCAACGAACCTAGCCAAAAGCAGGAGGCCGACGACGAAACTGGCGTCTGTACCCGCAAGACAAGGTGGTCAACACCAAAAGATCTGATGTGTGGGTAGGCCAATAATGTAGCTGTTCCGGGGTGAAGTAGCCTACCGCCAACCCCAAAGCTTCACTTGTGATCTCCTCGGCCCTGACAGTCCGGCTGAGCAGAGCGGAGGACATATGGAAGTTGTGACCTCGAGTGTTCACTGCGAAAGAGACAGGGTTTTGCCACTGGACGAGAAGCCTGGAGAGAAGTATCCACAAGACCCTGAGTAGGTGCAGACGCAAGGCCGAGCAATAGGTGGGACAGTGAATTGCCAGAATGGCCCGTACGTGCCCCCCCATCATGAGCCCAAAACAGCAGCTCATCTGCAATTCTGCACTGTGGTCGTGGACAACAGGCGTTGGGTCGCAAGGCCTTATCTGGCGACACAATCAAAGATACCAGACTCAACTGAAGGCATATGGCCCAGGCCACACTTGGGTGCATCCTGCATTGATGTGAGGGCCCTGCCATCAGCCGTGGGCCTTAAAAACAGCTGTGTGTCAGCCAAACATGCATGAAGCTCTTTAATGTATCCCTCAGATGGAGGAACAACAACAGAGGCTGTATAACTCTGCCGTCCAAAGCAGGGGTTCTCAAACTTTTTAATGTCAGGGACCCCCTATCGATTCAAACATTTTCCAAGGACCCCCTATTGTTTTTTGCATTGGCATCACAGGATAGTTCTAAAAATCAAGCCAAGTATATCAGAATTTGAATAAAATGTTAGTTTCTTATTGTTATTTTTTCTGGTATACTAGTTTCTATCCTAAACATTACATATTTAGAGTTATATATCATAAGAAATTATAATGTTGAAAAAATTACCAAGGTTTGAAAAAAATTTGGAGGCCCCCAACATATGGCCCAAGGACCCCCAGGGGTCCCTGGACCCCACTTTGAGAACCACTGGTCTAAAGAATGCGCCAGAGGCTTCAGAAGCATCGAGGCTACTCGGAAGCGGTAAAAAAGCAAAAAAACTGAACCTGAATCTTCAGCTACAAAGTCCAACCGTGCGATCTTGCCCCGCCGGTCTATTATCTTAGCGGAAAGCGCAAAGAGTTCTGTGTGTTGGCCGCTATGAGCTCCAGAGAGCAGCTCCAGCTCGTGGCACGGCTGCTCTGCCTAGTCTGATGCCAGTTCAATCAGTGAACCTGCACAACATAACCGTGGAGCAGTGCAAGAAGTTCACTGGAAATAAGAAATAATAATAATCATCATATTTTGCCATCAATTCTAATTGTGTCAGTTATGTAGTTAGAAAAAGCCACGTTAAATGCAGTTATTGAATTAGGCAATATATTTGTAAAATAAAATGGATTCACTTTTTAGTCAGACTTGGCTTCAATAAGTTTATTCTATATGTTTTTCCCTTAACAATACAATGTTGTGTCGACCTAAACTTATAATAAAAATGATCCGATGCTCGTGGTAAGACCTACCTGAGAATCTTGATCCGTGCGTGAAAAGTTTATGAAAAAAGCAGCGGCGTGTCCTCGTTATAATCCTATTGAACGAGACAATTGCCGGTAAGCAGGCTCCCGGTCCCGGTGTGATGCGAGCGGAGGGTCTTTCGTGTGTGACCGCGTCTGCAGCCCCTGTACAGACGAGCGCAGGGTTGTGTCCACCTCGGGTCGGTTCTCTGGATGCGCGGTGGTCCAGGTAAAGCACAGCGCGGTGGTCCAGTCAGACTACTCACAGTGGTCACCGCCGTAAAATCGACAGCCTCTGGTCAGAAACGTCCAGCGGCCTGGTGCGCGTGGCCGCGGCCCGCGCTGACCCAAAAAGCGCTGAAGGGCCGGGACCTCACGCAGCACCGTGCTCTCCTGGCTTTATCTCTCTGCTCTGTCGTGGGCAGAGCTGCATTCACACTGACACTGTCCCATGTTCACTCTATAATCTAAGTCTTTTTTATATTAAGTCAACAGGCTTTATGTAAAAGAAAATACATTTTTTAGACAAAGTTGTTAAAGTTTGTCATTTGAATAGACTTTTACCAAATACATTTCTATTATTACACTTTTTCTCAAACTGAAGCTCTTAACTTTTGCTGTGATATTAATGCACTGCTCACGTGTCACAGACATGACACGTCTAGGCCGTTCACTGAATGAAATTGTACCCCACACATCTGGTGGGCACCACACCTGCTGCACTCACAGCGTAGCTCTAGGAGAGAGCGCACTAGAGGCCAACAGAGGAATAACTAAGACCATGCGCTTAGACTGATTAAGACTGAGGGGGCAAGATCGCGCGGCAAATCTTGAAACTGGGAGTCTGACGTTGCCACTGACAAAGCGTCTTCCTGTAAAAAAAAGGGCCCCCTGCCAGGTCCACTCGCGCTGCTGCCTGAATAGACTGCAGGAGTGTCTTCATCTGGGCAAGCTTGGAAGACCGGGAGTCCACTCTAACAGACAGCCCAGTTGAATGCTTCTCTTCCTTGTAAGGGTAGGCTGTCTACACAGTTTGTGGATGTTTGGCTGTAAACCTACGACACCGCACCCGTCAATCGGAGCCAACCGGGCCTCACACACTGCACAGGACATAATACCGCAATTCATGCAGGCAGTATCTGAAGCACGATGGACACGACTCTTGGCAAAAACAAGTGTCACAGGCAAAAAAAAAAGTACAGGGACAGGTCGAGCAGGAAACGCCACTGGTGCTCAGAGTTAATAACCACCACGAGTGTTAATGGTACCAAAAAAAAAACCTTAAACTTCAGAAATAGACAAAATAAATAAACCGAAAAGTGGCAGTGAGAAGAAAAATATACAAGCTGGACCAAAAACAGCAGCAATACCAAATACACAAAACTGATCAGAAAGACGGGAGCAATAACAAACGCTGAAAGTAAAGCTGACCCGAAAACGGCAGCGGCACAGATAACAATGCCAGCCTACATTAAGGCCGACTCGACGAGGGCCAGACACCAGATAATAAATTAGCTAAACACGCTAATAAATTACTCAACAATGATGGTTGAATAACGTAGCAGCACTTACCGATTGAACGTAATTGGAGTAGATGAACCTTACACAGCCCTGTAGGGCGAGGTCGACTCGGTTTTACCGACCGTGGTAAAACCAGGCTACCTGTTATAAGCTACTTTTATAAAGCAAATCTGTGGATCTGCAGCAATATCAGTGCAAACAGACTGCCACAACAGACAACCTACACACGAGAAGATGAAAAAGGACTGAGCTTCCGGTGCAATGATGATCATTCAGTGCTCTAGCGGTCAGGAGGGATGGAATAGAACTGCAGGTGTAAGGTGCTGGCAGGTAAAGTGTACATGGAACTCCACAACCAAACAGAGTGAACTGGAAACCCCAAGATCAAAGAGGGAAGCAGCTCCATAACAAAGGAATAACGCCTCACCGTGATGGGAACCTGCAGGTAGTTGTCCTAAAACCTCACCGTGATGGGATCCTGCAGGTAGTTGTCCTAAAACCTCACCGTGATGGGAACCTGCAGGTAGTTGTGTACAATCGTCCTGACTTCTATCTGCTCTCCTTTCACCGCAGAAGAAGGAAGTCTGACGTCTATGAAGAACTCTTTGAACACAACGACGTCCAGAGGTTTTCCCACGCAGATTCCTAAAGTAACACATGATTCGTTTTTAGAAAAGCTTCAGTAAAAGACACTTCTTCTCACCAGTGTTTTCTGACAGACTGACGCCGGAGATCTGCCAGGTCGTGATGGAGTCTGGGAGAAAGATGCTCGTCTCAGCTTCACTGAAATCAAAGACGGTTAATTAACAGCAGCGGCAGAAAAACAGAAACACAATGAGACTCTTCTTACCAAGTTTCCTCTCCACACTGAGGGAGCTGTAATGTCATCCACCAAAAACTTTCAAAAAAAACTCTTCGAACCAGTATAAGTTCACTCTCCATGTATTCGAGGTCATCCTCATCTAGAGAGTCTGAAAACACAGGTTGTACTGAGCAGTGCTGTCAGAGTCCCTTTCAGTCTTTTCTGAACCCTGCCTCATGTTACACAAGTTTAGAGGCTGTTTCAGAATAAAAACCTCTGCTGAGCTGGGCCTGGTTGTGTAGATGGGTCAGGTACTTTGCCTCGACCTTCAACTTCTTGTAAGTCTCTTGTTTTTACAATTATATTTGTCCTGTTACTAATACTATGAAGAAAATATAAGCTGAACCATTGGGATTTGTCTTTGTACCGAGATTGAATCCGGTTTCAGTGGTGTCTCGTTTTTTCCTGGCCGCAGCAGAACATTTTACATCTGAAAAACGACACAAAACACAGCTTAAGTCAGAAGTTACAAAACGTTCTCATGCTGATGTGTTTGTGCTTCTTTGCCTCGTCTGTGCAGAGTCTCTCCAGCTGCGTCCGAGTCAAACAAAAGTCCTGCGTCAGAAAACACTGCCATGTCGTCCCTTCCTCCGCCCGGAGGGCAGCCGGAGTCGGCCTTTTCCACCGTCTCCCACACCTGAAGAGACCAGAGCCGTGTAAAGCACAGACACAGACGCTGCAGCAGGAGAATGTTCATGAGACGTGCCTTCTTCTGTGTGAGCCAGAGCTTGTTCAGGGCAGAGACGCTTTTGTCCACAGCTGAAAGGGCCACAGTGGCTCCAGGGTCTCCAGTGATCTTCAGAGAAAGTCTACTCCGCGGCTGATATGACGAGGAAGGACGCTTCGGTTCTAATTTCAGCTAAAAACAAAGAACATGTGTGTTTAAAGTATTAGTTCTATCGTCCCAGGCTCTGCAGCTCCAGCTTCTGTTTCTGAGAAGTTTCACTAGAATTCTAAACTCTGCGTCGTCGATTGTATAAGATCATACAGACACACTTCACTTTGTACATTTACTGGATTTATACGGAACAACTCTGAAGATAACAACCTTTAACAGCGAAATAATGAGGACTTTTGTCTGTGAACATTGTCACTGTCAAACTGTCTCTTTCACATTTTAGGAACATTTGACCAGCTGTAGATTAAAATACTTTGGTTTTGTTCACTTTTGCTCATTGTTCACTTACACCAGAAGTGACCCGTTGAGCTCTGGTGGCTCTTGTCTTGTCTCCAGCCTTCTACGGGACGTTTTCAGAGAGAGAGACTGGTCATTCGAAGAGCTTTGAGTGCCTGGTGTGTGTCTTGAATCTGCATACAGTTGACTTCATCTGAACTTGTTTCCTCACTTCCTCTCGTCTCCTCCCTGCTCCAGCCTCTGAAGTCGTCTCGTTTAGAGCAGTGGTTCCCAGACGGAGGGGCGAGGACCCACAGGAGGGTTCTTACCGTGGCCACAGAAGAGACGTCCACCCAAACGGAGTCAGACACCAGCTCAGACGGACTGTGGTGGTAGTAAACGATCAGACGAAAGGACGGCAGCATTCTTCTGGAGACTGGGACAGACAGATTAACAGCTGTTTGATTTTCCGACAGACGCCTGCCGAAGCCGACCAGCTGACCTCGACTCACCGCCTGAAACAACAAACATATTCACTACGTTTCCTTTAGTTTGTAGAAAGTGTTTTATCTCCACTCACCAGGTAAGTTATTTCAAACATGCCTCTGTTGTTCAGGCTCAGCAGGACGTTCAGATCTCTCCCCACTTTTACATCTGTGGACATCAGAGCTGCAGCAGAACAAACAAACATCAAACAAACAAACAAACAAACAAACAAACATGAGAGCTGTCCACTGACGATGGAAAGAAAATAAACACGTCTGTCCAAGAAGAACCATCAGAGACATGAGACTCACTCCTGCTGCTGCTGCTGTGGTCAGACCGGACTATCGCGCTGAAGGACAAAGTGCAGTATCCATAGAATAACACACTAAAGTGACGCTGACGGTCCAAGTACGTCACAGCCATTTGATTTTTTGATTTGAAATAGGAAATTCTAAATCTTGGGAACTTGGGAGTTTCAGGGAGTTTACGCGATCTCTGGCACATGGATATGTAAACATGCGCCGAGTTTTGGGCTTATTTCACGTCACTTCATTTTCTGTTTGACTTTTCACTGCACAATGGGTAAGTAGGAGACATTACATTTATTTATTATTTATTTACATTCTGTGTGTTCAATAGTCGCGTATATGTCGAACATTTTGACGTATTTGTTGTAGTAGCAGAAACGTAATGTTTTTGCTTTGAAAACCACCGGATTCTCTTCACCGCTCCGACAGTCCAGAAAAAGTTCCTTGAAACCGAAACGATCCGACGGACGGATCGCTGTGTGAGAGCCTCTCATTACTTTTCAAGAAATGGAAAGCCTCCGTACGCCGAAGTGGAGTACGGACTGGATCCAGTGTGAGCCTGGCGTAAGTCTCCACTCATCTCCAGCACTCAGTGTGAAGCCGAACACTCCACACCAAGCTCACACCCAAAGTGTGAGCTTGGTGTGGAGCTCCACTTTGGGTGAGCGAGGTCAAGCAAGAAGCTGGTTGAACACTTCCAGAGGAGACGGGTCTGCATGTACGCGGGTCACAGGGGAAGTGATAGACTTTTCCTCCGGCTCGTTCCCTGGAGCTCAGAGTGGTAGAAGTCACTGCTCTACCCCAGTCACAACGCTCCTTTTCTGGGGAAGTGAGAGCTCAAACCTTGAGCTCTTTACCCGGAGCTCGGGGCCGTAGACTGGCTCTGTTCTTTACCGGATCACAGCATCTTTTCCCGGGGAACAGAGAGACCAAAACTCGACTCATTTCCTGAAGTTTGTAAAATTCAAAACCCAAAATCAAATAATGGCAGTTTTTCATTTTTTTCCATTTTCCGATTTTTGCTTTAATCAAATATTTAAAAACAAATATGTCCCGATTTTTGACTTTTTCGATTTTGAAGTTTCTATTTCAAACCCCAAACTCAAACGTCTGCGCTGTACACGGAGCGCCGACACAAACCTTTAGAGCAGTGACACTCGTACTCACTGATGTGGATGTAACTGCTGGTTTTGGATTCGCGAGGCTTCACCGACAGTGTTGCTGTGGCTTGTCTTTGGTGAGGAAGTCGGACTTTTCTGGTTCTGGCCTGAAACCAAAGACAGAGATGATAAAAGTGTAAAAGTCTAACGTGTGGTGTTGTGGTGGTTCGTACGGTGACGCTGAGGCTCGTGTCGGACGCTCTGGTGTTCACGCTCACACTGACTCTTCCGTCGGCTCCGGTCGTGGCTCCAGTGTTCGGTCCGGGCATCACCGTGACCGGGACGCCCCCTGCTGGACTCCCGTTAGAGTCTGTCACTGTAACCTGACGTTCACACGGCTTACAAAGGGTTCAAGAGAAGAAAGTGTCATTTACAGAGTTGTTACCGTGACATCGAACGGCATCCCGGGTTTAAAATATCTGGCTGTTCTGTCAAAGCTGATGATGTAAGGAGATTGAACTATTGGTATGTTCCTCAGCTCCGACTCGACTCGTTCACTTCCTGCCACAGAGAAAGATGCAGCAGTGAAACAGGAGCACACTTTACACAGACGCTTTGGACTGGTGCTGACCGCTGTCTGTGTGCACCACCGCCGTCACAAACACACTGCCTCCAACCAGGTCTTCTACGTTTGGGAAAGTTTGGAGGACGTGAGTCTTCTGCAGCGCGGCCTCGCCTTCACCTGCAGAGATCTGAGGGACAAAAAGCACAGAAGACGGAGAGAATTTCAGCTGCGTTTGAGCTGGAGCTGGTGTAGTAGAATGGACGTGCGCGTCAGGTCGCTCAGCACCAGGGCATCTGCAAGTGGTACATTGTTTGGGTGTAAGTTTAACTGTTAAATGTGCTGTTGGTCATGACGGTTTATGTTTGCAGAATGCCTTGTCCTGCTGGAGCTGCCACCGTTGCCTTGTAAAGCCAGAAAACCTGCAGCTGTAAAACACGTAACTTGTATGAACTATGAAACGTTTGGAACTGACTTGGTGAAGCCACAGGTTTATAGCTGCTTAAACATTACCACCTCAGTCGGTTACACTGGGAAGCACAAAGGTAGCACTGCCACTCAAAGATGCATGTTCTTCTCCGTGTTTCCCCAGAGGAATCGGTGAAGATGTTCTTAAGCAGCACTTCATATCTCCATCTTTTTAATAAAGTTTAGATTTTTATTGTGGTTTTGAGGAATCTTTTCCTGCCTTGTAAAGCACTTTGAGCTGCTTTATGTATGAAATGTGCTGTACAAATACATCTTTAAACCATGTGTAAACCAGAACCAAACCATTTCTACAGCAGAATTACACCAAGACTGTAATAGGACCAAACAAATTTCCAATTTTGTGAAGATGAGACGAGGGCCTTGAGCCTTGAGTTGAATAGGCCTGGTGTAGGCAGAAAAGGCCCGTGTCCTGCAGTCATGAGGCGGACACTTTCGGCTTTAATGATGAAGATGATGGTGATGAAGAGGAGGAGGAAGACTCACCGTTATTCTCTGAAGTGAGGAAGGGAAGTCTTGTCTAGTTCCATCTTTTATGACTCCAAACTTGACAAAAGCCACACCTTCAGCTTCTTTTCCAAACAAATATCTAGAACCACAAAGAACAAACTTTCATTTACGACCACAACAACCGTTTCTACAAATAAAACCAGTTCACTCACGTGGCTTTGACTTGGACTGTGAACGTCTCAGAGTCGTAAAAGTAAAACGCACTTTCAGGCGTCAGCTTCACTTCAAAACTGGGCAGAACTAAAAACAGGAAGCACACGGGATTATTTCTACTCAAAAGCAAACTTGTGTAGGTTTCTAATTCCTCTAGCGTTGGACAAACACGATTAAACTCTGTGATCTAATGTGCATCAAACACTTTTATTGTCTCTGTCTTTAGGAGAACCTACCATACTGTCCAACTTCAAACTCTGCAGAGTAAGTCTGCTGTGGATTGTCTTCAAACCAGGACCTGATTTTCCATTTGCCAGTGCTGTTCACAGACACAGAAACGTTAGAATACACAAAGCAGATAAATGAGCTCACAGATAGTTCAAGGCAAAGTAAGTACTTCAACTGCACAAACCCAGACTAGTCGAACAAATGAAACTGACCTGACTGGTTCATTGAGTGTGTAAGTTCTCTCGAGCATCCCGTCTGTCAGGCGGACTGGACCGTGACTAAAGACAAGTCCGTCTGGTGTCTGAAGGAAAACACTTTTAGCTCCGTGTGTGTGACATTACAAAAGCTCCGTTCAGACCCTCGTTTCTTCCTCTGCGTCGTTCCGTCTGTCTTATACTTCATACTGAATAAACAGAAGACTCACCACAAACTCGACTCTAACACTGGGACGTCCAAACGGCCCCATGTCCGGAGTTAGAGCAAAAACTCTGTAAAGAACTGAGGCAGAAGAACAGGTTTTGTCATTTGCAGATGAAACAGGAGGAGAGTTCTTCAAACGTCAGACTCACCAAAGCTGCCGGGAGTGTACAGCGTCTGCTCCGTTTGGATGAAGATGAATCCAGCCTGAAACGAGACCAAGACCAGCTTCTCCAGAGTGTGTCCGGGAACGCCGCTCGCAGATAAACGTACTGCTTCACTTTAGGATCCCGGTCAAAGTTTAGAGACGAGATCTGAGGAAACGAGTCAAAGTTTAGAGACGAGATCTGAGGAAACGAGTCAAAGTTTAGAGACGAGATCTGAGGAAACGAGTCAAAGTTTAGAGACGAGATCTGAGAGAAACGCTGGCGCTTTTTTTGTCACATTTTTGTCGATTAATTTTGTCAAAATTAAAAAGCGACGAAAACTTGACCGAAACACGACCAAAACGCTACGACAAACGCAACCGAAACGCGACAAAAAATGCGACTTTACTTTTTGCAGAATATATAAGTCGTATACAATAAATGTCAAAACCAAAATAACCCAGGGCTGTCTGTATAAAACCATTTATAAAAATGCATTTGTGTATGTAGACTTTTTACCATAAGTATAGTTCATTTAAAATAAGCATCTTAAAAAAAATCTATTTTAAAAGTTTCGGAGACGAGCCAAATGAGACGGTCTAGAGTAGATTTCACTTTAAATATTCTGATAGGACACAGCAAGGGTACTAGATCTAAATGTAATGCTTTTAATTTAGAATATCGGCGATTTAACCATCATGTTCACTCTCATTTACTAGACATCTAGTGCAAAGACTGCTCACGACGCGCCTATTTCTAACGACGCGCCTCCATCTACTCCACAGACCTGCAGCTGAGCCAGCGCTTGGTAACCGTTGTCCCGGTTCAGCTCCACTCTCGTGCTCTGGAGGAGGTCGTCTTTTGGAAAACTCCGGGCAGATATCTCCACAGTCATCGGTGCTTCTCCGGCGCAGTCCTGACACTCCACGAAGACGTTCTCGGCTGTTCCCACTCGCAGCAGGTTTGGAGCCGACATCACCCTCCTGCTCAAACACAAACACAAACACAAACATCTCCAGTTTTCATCAACCACACTAACTACAAACTTCACTCTCTGACAAGAACGCTGCTCACGAAGCTTTCACAAAAAACAACAACACGAGATTTGGTTGAAGCCACATGGGGACATTTTCTTTAGGTGAATCTATGAGAATAAAGTGAACTTACAGAGGTGAGGCTCGAGTCAGAGCCACAGAGGCCAGTCCCAGAGACGCCCAGAGCCACAGCAGAGTCGCCCTCATCCTCAGACCTGGTCCAGACCTGCTCCAGACCCAAACACAGACTTCAGACCTGCTCCAGACTCAAACACAGACCTCAGACCTGCTCCAGACCCAAACACAGACTTCAGACCTGCTCCAGACTCAAACACAGACCTCAGACCTGCTCCAGACCCAAACACAGACCTCAGACCTGCTCCAGACCCAAACACAGACCTCAGACCTGGTCCAGACTCAAACACAGACCTCAAACCTGCTCCAGACCCAAACACAGACCTCAGACCTGCTCCAGACCTGCTCCAGACTCAAACACAGACCTCAGACCTGCTCCAGTCCTGTTTTATTTAACCAAAGTCCCGCTGAGGCTGAAGTCCAGGTCCCAGAGTCAACACAAACTTAAACGTTTGCCAGCAGCGTTTGGGAAATGTCAGAATCAGTCTGTACAAAGATGAACTCTCTTTACAACCTGAACAGGAACATTAGAGCTGCTTTTGTGAATATTATCTGTCGTATCGAGGAAGTACAAGTTGTAAGCTGCTCCCGTTCTCTTTTAGTCACTCGAGCTTCACATTTTAGTCGATCTCCAGCTGTAAACATGAGTCTGATTCACACGTTACGTTTGTTTTGGTCTAAACTCCGACCGTAAACACGAGTCTGATCTAAATATAAAAGTCTCAGGTGTGGGACGGAGGAATAACTGGGTTTAATCTGGTTTAATGTGGTTTTCCTCAGACACTCATTCGTTTCTCTGACAGCGGTCGTGCTAACGCTAACACTGAGTCATGATGCAAACACAGAACGCTCAGAACTGAGACTGGGATTCATGCTAAAAACTAGAGATGCACCGATCCGATACTGGGATCGAATATCGGTGCCGATCCAGGATATTTTGCTGGATCGAGTATCGGCTCCATGATATCGGTTCAGCCGATATCCTAGTTGTGTTTAATTGGACATAATGAGTCTGATTTATGTCTGATGTTGAGCCAGAATGTCTCATAATGTTTGACATTTTATTCTTTCTCTCTCTCTCTTTCTCTCTTCTCTTTCTCTTTCTCTCTTTCTTCTCTCTAATTCTCTCTTCTCTCTCTGTCTTCTCTTCTTTCTTTCTTCTCTTCTTTCTCTCTCTCCTCTCTTTCTTCTCTCTCTCTCTCCTCTTGCTCTTTCTCTCTTTCTTTCTCTCTTCTCTTTCTTCTCTTCTCTCTCTTTCTTCTCTTATCTCTCTCCTCACGCTCTTTCTCTTTCTTCTCTTCTCTCTCCTTCTCTCTCCTCTCGTACTCTCCATCTTTCTTCTTTCTCTCTCTCCTCTTTTTCTTCTCTCTCTCTTTCTTCTCTCTCTCTCTCCTCGCGCTCTCTCTCTCTTTATTTCTTTCTCTTTCTTCTCTTCTTTCTTTCTCTCTCTTTCTTCTTTCTCTCTCTTCTCTCTCTCTTTCTCTCTCTTCTCTCTCTCTTTCTTCTCTCTCTCTCTCTTCTTAAGTTGTTCAGTTGTGTCTTGCAGTATAAATACCACTCTATAATCAAAAGTCTTATGTTTTGAAAAGGAAAAAGTTCTATTTCAGTCGTTACACAAGTATCGGTTGATATCGGTATCGGCAGATACTTAAATCTAAAGTATCGGGATCGGTATCGGAACTGAAAAAGCTGGATCGGTGCATCCCTACTAAAAACACAGCTTTCCTGAGATTTTCTGACCTGATTTCTTCATCCAGAACTCGTCTGAAGGAGCTGAACGTGTTAGCTCTCTTGTTTCATTCTTTCTTCACAGAGATTGAGCCGACACGACCTGAAATAACAGACACAAGTTACAATCAGAGAATCGAGCGTCTCATGTTCAAGTCCAATAACAATAAGAGCTCTTTTTCCAAACTTTCTTCTGCCTCAACACAATACATCTGAACCCTCGAACACTTTGGCTACTATCATTGTCATAAAATACATCAAAATATGACAACACTTGATAAATTAGAGTGGTTTTCTTTTCTTTTCAACTGTGATATGTGGAACAAAATGGAAAATAAAAATATATGAAGATCCCACAAACATGCTCCAAAAATACTGAAAATTTTGATTTTGAGATAAAACAATTCCTAAAAAAAAAATAATCCTGATACAGGAAACTTGGTGTTTGGTCGACTCATCCCTGAGACATGTGAGACTTCCTGGTGAAGCTCAGACTCTGGACACACAGATAACACTAACCCAGCTACAGGACAGAGGAACAAGTGTGTAGAAATGACTCACTTGATTAAAATATTGTTTTCACCAGAAGAATTCACTTTGAAATCACCACTTTGTGATATATATTCATAATTCATATAAATAGCTAACTACATAATGTAACTATTGGCAAAAAAAAAAAGGAAACATACATGACCCTCTGTCACTGTTGCCGGGTGAAAATCACCTGAAAGCAAACCTGTGTTCCTCACTGAGACGTCAGAGACACTAATCCTGCCACAGAATGAAGCTGTAGTTGACCAGGGACAGTAAATATGGAAATATAATGAGTCTGAATGTTGTGACTCTTGACTGTGACAGGATCACTTGATTTTAAACACTAACACTATCACTGGTGAAATCCACCCAAAACCTACATTACCCTCTTTCACTGTTGCCGGGTGAAAATCACCTGAAAACAAGCCTGTAGGACAAAGTGTTCTTTGGGGAAACACCTTCATAGAGTCAAAAACACTAGTGAAGCTCCAGGGACTCAGGACACTCATGAAAAATGCAACATATTGAAATCATGTAAATACATTTGCTCGGGTGAAATTCACCCGGCGACAGTGCTCTAGGGTCAAAGGTATACTGTGCAACTGTTTTGTCAAAAAAAAAAAAAAAAATTTTAATAAATGCTGTTTTTTTGTCATTGATATTCCTTTGTTACACTAAATAAATAATAAAAACCTGCATTTTTACTTTGAGCTGCTTACGTGGCCACAACATCGTCCTGGAGGATCTGAACTCGTCTGTTTCTGCAGAAAAGCGGTTTCTTTAGATGATTTTTTTTTGCTATTATGGCATAAAATGTTTTCATCTACATTCAGAAAGTCCCAAAGCATATTAACTTTCTAATTCTACTAAAATTGTGTAGTAGAATGTCTTTTCACCTCCAGAAAGTTCCACAGTACAGCTTTAATCTACAAACAGCTCCATGGAGGAGTCAGTCCAGATGTGGTGCATCTTTCCTCATCAACAGAGTCCAGTTGGTTCCTCTGTCGTCATAACCAACGTCGGAGCCTCCCAGGCTGTTGGTCCTTTTTACCTTTACCTCTGCTGGACACTGAGGGCCCGATTTATCAAGCCAGGCGCTAAATTGCAGGTGCAAAAATAAAAAAAAATCATGTGTTATTTATGAACCTTTTACATGTGGCAATGCGAGGTGTTTAACTTAATAAAATAAATAAAATAAGTGAATTTAACTGTAGCTGTAAATAAATAAAAAAACCAACCCGGAAAATAAAATAAAACTAACTAAATAAAAAGGCAACACGGGTTTGTAAAATTGACAGACAGAGGCAATGTTAGAAAAGCAAAATACAAGTTTATTTAAATTTCAAATGGTTTCAATTAAAACGTTGTTCTAGTCCATAATTTCATTTATAGGCCACACTTCTGTTGTTGTTTTAAGTCCAAACCATATTTTCCACGGTCCAATTAAGCAAGATGAGCAACACGTGTGTATCAGTGCAGAGAGGGCTGCCTGAGCGCCACCGTCCAGCAGCAGCAGAGCAGCGACTCCATCCATCCAAGAACATAAACAGACATAGACGGACATCAAGGCGGCCATGCCGTCCGCACCCTGAACACAGTACATAAAAACATTTACAATGAGCACAATTGACAGAAGTGCTTTTGCGTGGAGCTATAACAGCACACCTACCAGGAAGCATGACACCCCCGACCAGCCACACCGTAGACCCCGAACGCCCGCACCCGTCCAGCTGTACGGCACTGTCGGCGCAGCATCAGCACGCTAGAACAATAGCACTTAGCCTTAACATAGCGCCCAAAGAGACTATAAACACATTTGGAGACAACGCTTACCCGCAGAGCTTCTTTGTTGTGACCATAGTTGTTGGCTTTACGCCCTACGCCGCGGGCTTTACGCCCTACGCCGCGGGCTTTACGCCCTACGCCGCGGGCTTTACGCCCTACGCCGCGGGCTTTACGCCCTACGCCGCTGGCTTTACTCCCTACGCCGCGGGCTTTACCCCCCACGCCGCGGGCTTTACGCCCCACGCCGCTGGCTTTACGCCCCACGCCGCTGGCTTTACTCCCTACGCGCTGGCTTTACTCCTACGCCGCGGGCTTTACGCCTACGCGCGGCTTTACGCCCTACGCCGCTGGCTTTACTCCCTACGCCGCTGGCTTTACTCCCTACGCCGCGGGCTTTACGCCCTACGCCGCGGGCTTTACACCCTACGCCGCTGGCTTTACTCCCTACGCCGCGGGCTTTACGCCCTACGCCGCTGGCTTTACGCCCTACGCCGCAGGCTTCACGCCCTACGCCGCAGGCTTCACGCTCCAACACGACGCATTGTTCACAACTTCAACTACTCGAGCTAACTGCGACTGAGCGCTGCACGGCGGATGTGAGGTCAGAGAGGGAAGAGGTCAGCTGAGGGGATCCTCTCCTCTTTTATAGAGCGCCCCCTACACCTGATAGGCCAAACGTAGAGCACTTGACGTCCACTCACTACATACACAAACTTTAATATTGGAAGATACACAAACAACAAACTAAACTAAACAGATATGAACCACCTCAAGTTCTGCATCTTTAGAGTGTGAGTGAGAGAGAAAAATGTCATCTCTGCCAAGGATTTTGCTCCCCTAACCTGTTTTGCACATGAGCAAATGCTTGATAAATCTGGCCCTGAGTGTGAGTTCGGTGCGAGGTGGGACTCACAACTCCAGCAACACTTAGACAGTGTTTAATGCTTCCTTGTTCACAGACCCCGGTGCAGTGAGAGTTCACGCCCACGAGTGAGCAGAGAGAATCCGTAGAGAGTCTATTTGTGCAACGTGTTCTCATGGATTGCGTAAAATAGCACGCTATGAAAAACCTAAGTCTGAAGTTACAAAAATGTGTAAGTTTATGTCTGAGGCTGGAGTTGGTTAAGTTTAGGATTAGGATTGTGTTAGTTTTTATGAATGATAAAACCTCCTAACATTCACCATAGAAATGAACTGGGACAGAAGCACGAAGCAAATACACACAAAACATAGAAGTTGTGTTCATACACGCTGTTTACAATAGCGTTTACCGCTTATCCATGAGAACAGGCTGACTTGTCTCGGAGGTCGCAGCGGTCTGATGAGACTTTCAAGTCATAAAACGAGAATTCTCGCCGGTAATCCACGTGAATCCGTGCAACTTTGGGCAATAACCCTAACCCTACTGGAGCTGGTGAACAAGACACTTCACATGAAACTCGGACACGTCTCAGTCTGTGTACGGGAGGAGTTACACAGATGTCTTCAAACAATTAGCTTAATAGACCTTTTCCATTAGTATTGGCTCTAGGTGCTTCTACCCATAGTCTCGCTGAGAGACAGAGTATTTCCTAAACAAGTTAGCCAAGATTGACCAAAAACATCATCCCTGACCCCAGCCATGTTCCAGACCAATGATTCCCAAAGTGTGGGTCGTGATGTAAAATCTGGGGGTCATGAGATCATTTCAAAATGCCATTTTACAACGACTTGGTTTTTAATCTGTTTTTCTAACTTTAGCATCAGGATTGACTGGAAATTGGTAAAATAAAGCAATAATTCCACAAAAAGAAAAGCCTTTTATCCCGATTTGAATGGTTTTCCAACTTGACATTTTTAAAGACATCCATTTTATTCTGCTGTGGGGGTTGTGAGCTGGTTACATTAGTATTTTGTGGGTCCTGGTCTGAAACGTGTGTGTGCCATCTTCAGTCCATCCTGAAGCTAAACGAGGAGCTTAATCCACAAAAACAAAATAACTACAGGGATGTTCGCCGAGCCGACATGTGACGTCAAAGGCTGATCATGTGACGCGTTGGTTGGCAAAAGTAGTTTAAACGTTTTGGCGGCTGAACAAACACGAAAAAGACCATGTTTGTCTGTTGCTGTGTGATGGTGCTAACAGGTTTGAAAAGAACAATCCATAGAGTTTCTACTAGGGCTGGGCGATTAATCGAATTAATTCAATTAATTTGAAACTTTTAAAATCGACGATGTGAAAAATAGCCAAATCGTAAAATCAGCCCGCTGTGCAGATCCAGCCGCGCGCACTGAGTGGACAACTTCCCTCGTACTCTCACAAAGAACAAACGAACAGAAACCTTGCGCATGTGTTTTATCACATAATAACAACTGCAAGTAACCTTCCGGAGGTGGTTTATAGCTTAATCTCTATAAGTTATGAGTTTGTTATTTCTCCGCGGGTGAGTCGGTGCTTTCAGCGCTTTAGACTCGCGGTAACTTTCTAGAAAAGTCCTGCGGTAAATCTAGCGTCTTTTTGATTTGTCTTTGCTGTTACACGAGCTGCTGCGTCTGCTTTTTGTGAGGTTTTCTCTGATAAAGTTAAAAGCCGTCTACAGCGTCTCAGCCAGCAGGCTCCGCCCCTTTCCCCTCCGTGTGTGGGTAACCATGACGACACAGTTTGAGTGACAGGAGTGAGAGGTGAACACTCGCAAACTTAAAACTTTTAGATAGGAAACAACAAAATCATAATGATGATCTTAACAGGGCCTAATTGATACAAATGCTAATAACAGTAGGCCAGGCCTATGCATTAGATGCAGCAGCAAACACTTATTAGTTTTAATATGACATAAAACAAGTTCATCTCATTGGCTCATTCTTGCTTTAAGATGCTTTAAAATATTATGAGCTCATAATAAAAAGCAGCAGTCATCGATGACGTTGAATAAAATCGATTAAAATCAAAATCGTCCAAAGTGGTTCAAAAAATCGAGATTTTATTTTTTGGCCATATCGCCCAGACCTAGTTTCTACCATGTTCAGAAGAAGCCTACAACAAAAAGAAAGCTATTAATGTCAGCAATTAGATCCCAATGGGAAAAACAATGAGAGCTAGCCGGAAGCTAGCTTGTTCTGCTGACTTTTTGACGTTACATGTCGGCTCGGCGAACATACTGGGAGCAGACTTATTGTATGTCTTTGTTTAGTGTCTTTGTCTCACAATAAGATTCAGAACTTCACATTCGAGGGAAAAACTTCACCAGAGAAAACAGAAATGTGAAGCTCTGAACCTCTCTCTCTGCTTTGTCCACTCATCTACTTTCTTCAGCTTTGTTCAAACTCTGAGCCTGAAATCTATAGCTTCTGTGGCATAAACCTGTCTCTGAATCTTTTCTGTTCCTCTGATTCACTTTCCTCCTTCTCTCGTTCAAATATATTTGACTCTAAAACATTTACTCAGACTGACCATTTAAACAATCTGATCTGAGACTGAAGTCAGAATAACTTGTGCTTCCTCGATACGACAGAAAATATTCACAAAAGCAGCTCTAATGTTCCTGTTCAGGTTGTAAAGAGAGTTCATCTTTGTACAGACTGATTCTGACATTTCCCAAACGCTGCTGGCAAACGTTTAAGTTTGTGTTGACTCTGGGACCTGGACTTCAGCCTCAGCGGGACTTTGGTTAAATAAAACAGGACTGGAGCAGGTCTGAGGTCTGTGTTTGGGTCTGGAGCAGGTCTGAGGTCTGTGTTTGGGTCTGGAGCAGGTCTGAGGTCTGTGTTTGGGTCTGGAGCAGGTCTGAGGTCTGTGTTTGGGTCTGGAGCAGGTCTGAGGTCTGTGTTTGGTCTGAGCAGTCTGAGGTCTGTGTTTGGGTCTGGAGCAGGTCTGAGGATGAGGGTGACTCTGCTGTGGCTCTGGGCGTCTCTGGGACTGGCCTCTGTGGCTCTGACTCGAGCCTCACCTCTGTAAGTTCACTTTATTCTCATAGATTCACCTAAAGAAAATGTCCCCACAACCAAATCTCGTGTTGTTGTTTTTTGTGAAAGCTTCGTGAGCAGCGTTCTTGTCAGAGAGTGAAGTTTGTAGTTAGTGTGGTTGATGAAAACTGGAGATGTTTGTGTTTGTGTTTGTGTTTGAGCAGGAGGGTGATGTCGGCTCCAAACCTGCTGCGAGTGGGAACAGCCGAGAACGTCTTCGTGGAGTGTCAGGACTGCGCCGGAGAAGCACCGATGACTGTGGAGATATCTGCCCGGAGTTTTCCAAAAGACAACCTCCTCCAGAGCACGAGAGTGGAGCTGAACCGGGACAACGGTTACCAAGCGCTGGCTCAGCTGCAGGTCTGTGGAGTAGATGGAGGCGCGTCGTTAGAAATAGGCGTGTCGTTAGAAATAGGCTTGTCGTTAGAAATAGGCGTGTCGTGAGCAGTCTTTGCACTAGGTGGCGATATTCACACCAACGAGGAGCTAAAGTTATTTCCTGTCTAGTAAATGATGGTTAAATCGCCGATATTCTAAATTAAAAGCATTACATTTAGATCTAGTACCCTTGCTGTGTCCTATCAGAAGATTTAAAGTGAAATCTACTCTAGACTGTCTCATTTGGCTTGTCTCCAAAACTTTTAAAATAGATTTTTAAGATGCTTATTTTAAATGAACTATGCTTATGGTAAAAAGTTACATACACAAATGCAAAAAATGTCCTTATTTGATTAAATTAAAAGTTTTTAAATGTCAAATCACTTTTGCTAACCCTCAACCAAGCCCAAACCTAAACTTAGCTGAATCTCCTATCATTCCAGACTGTTTTAAAATAGTGCTTATTTGATAAAACTATTATATAAAAAGGTGAGTTTACTAACAAAAAGTTGTAAAAAAAATAGCAATATAAGTTTACAGTACAATTTAAAAACACCCCCGGCTTATATGTTTACTACAAGGTTTGGACATTTTTTTGTATGAATACGGTTTGTATATTCGCCAAAATAACATCACTACTGTCGTGAGGGGGCGTGTCGTTAGAAGTAGGCGTGTCGTTAGAAGTAAGGGGGCGTGTCGTTAGAATAAGGGGGCGTGTCGTTAGAAGCAGGCGTGTCGTTAGAAGTAAGGGGCGTGTCGTTAGAAGCAGGCGTGTCGTTAGAAGTAAGGGGCGTGTCGTTAGAAGCAGGCGTGTCGTTAGAAGCAGGCGTGTCGCTAGAAGCAGGCGTGTCGTTAGAGTAAGGGGGCGTGTCGTTAGAAGCAGGCGTGTCGCTAGAAGCGGCGTGTCGTTAGAAGTAAGGGGCGTTTGTTAGAAGCAGACGTGTGTTAGAAGTAGGCGTGTCGTGAGGGGGCGTGTCGTTAGAAGTAGGCGTGTTGTTAGAACGCAGGCGTGTCGTTAGAAGAGGCGTGTTGTTAGAAGTAGGCGTGTTGTTAGAAGTAGGCCGTGTCGTTAGAAGTAAGGGGCGTGTTGTTAGAAGCAGACGTGTTGTTAGAAGTAGGCGTGTCGTGAGGGGGGCGTGTCGTTAGAAGTAGGCGTGTTGTTAGAACCAGGCGTGTCGTTAGAAGCAGGCGTGTCGTTAGAAGTAGGCGTGTCGTTAGAAGTAGGCGTGTTGTTAGAAGCAGGGCGTGGTCGTTAGAAGCAGGCGTGTTGTTAGAAGCAGGCGTGTCGTTAGAAGTAGGCGTGTCGTTAAAAGTAGGCGTGTCGTTAAAGTAGGCGTGTCGTTAGAAGTAGGCGTGTTGTTAGAAGCAGGCGTGTTGTTAGAAGTAGGCGTGTCGTTAGAAGCAGGCGTGTCGTTAGAAGTAGGCGTGTTGTTAGAAGTAGGCGTGTCGTTAGAAAGTAGGCGTGTTGTTAGAAGCAGGCGTGTCGTTAGAAGTAGGCGTGTCGTTAAAAGTAGGCGTGTCGTTAAAAGTAGGCGTGTCGTTAGAAGCAGGCGTGTATTAGAAGTAGGCGTGTCGTTAGAAGCAGGCGTGTCGTTAGAAGTAGGCGTGTCGTTAGAAGTAGGCGTGTGTTAGAAGTAGGCGTGTCGTTAGAAGTAGGCGTGTCGTTAGAAGTAGGCGTGTCGTTAGAAGTAGGCGTGTCGTTAGAAGTAGGCGTGTTGTTAGAAGTAGGCGTGTCGTGAGGGGGGCGTGTCGTTAGAGTAGGCGTGTCGGTTAGAGGGGCGTGTCGTTAGAAGTAGGGGCCGTGTGTCGTTAGAAGCAGGGCGTGTCATTAGAAGCAGGCGTGTCATTAGAAGTAGGCGTGTCGTTAGAAGTAGGCGTGTCGTGAGGGCCGTGTCGTTAGAAGTAGGCGTGTCGTTAGAAGCAGGCGTGTCGTTAGAAGTAGGCGTGTTTCGTGAGGGGGCGTGTCGTTAGAAGTAGGCGTGTCGTTAGAAGTAGGCGTGTCGTTAGAAGTAGGCGTGTCGTGAGGGGGCGTGTCGTTAGAAGTAGGCGTGTCGTTAGAAGTAAGGGGGCGTGTCGTTAGAAGCAGGCGTGTCGCTAGAAGCGGGCGTGTCGTTAGAAGTAAGGGGGCGTGTTGTTAGAAGCAGACGTGTTGTTAGAAGTAGGCGTGTCGTGAGGGGGCGTGTCGTTAGAAGTAGGCGTGTTGTTAGAACCAGGCGTGTCGTTAGAAGCAGGCGTGTCGTTAGAAGTAGGCGTGTTGTTAGAAGTAGGCGTGTCGTTAGAAGTAAGGGGGCGTGTTGTTAGAAGCAGACGTGTTGTTAGAAGTAGGCGTGTCGTGAGGGGGGCGTGTGTTAGAAGTAGGCGTGTTGTTAGAACCAGGCGTGTCGTTAGAAGCAGGCGTGTCGTTAGAAGTAGGCGTGTCGTTAGAAGTAGGCGTGTCGTTAGAAGCAGGCGTGTTGTTAGAAGCAGTTAGAAGGCGTGTCGTTAGAAGTAAGTCGTTAAAAGTAGTCGTCGTTGTGTCAGGCGTGTCGTTAGAAGCAGGCGTGTCGTTAGAGTAGGCGTGTCGTTAGAAGTAGGCGTGTCGTTAGAAGTAGGCGTGTCGTTAGAAGTAGGCGTGTCGTTAGAAGTAGGCGTGTCGTTAGAAGGGGGCGTCGTGTTGTTAGAAGTAGGCGTGTCGGGTGTGTCGTGTCGTTGTAAGTTTCGGCGTGTGTTGAAGCGTGCGTGTTTTCATTAGTATTATCGTGTCGTTAGAAGTAGGCGTGTCGTTAGGCGTGTGTGGCGTGTCGTTAGAAGTAGGCGTGTCG
Organism: Mugilogobius chulae; assembly: GCA_038363315.1. Taxonomy (NCBI): domain Eukaryota; kingdom Metazoa; phylum Chordata; class Actinopteri; order Gobiiformes; family Gobiidae; genus Mugilogobius; species Mugilogobius chulae. The sequence goes on along the minus strand of CM076405.1, from coordinate 2,551,278 downwards.
TTCATAATGTCGTTAGAAGTAGGCGTGTCAGGCGTGTCGTTAGAAGTAAGTGTCCAATAGGCGTGTCGTTAGTGTCGTTAGTCGTTAGAAGCAGGCGTGTCGTTAGAAGTCGTGTCGTGTGTCGTTAGAAGTCCTGTCGTTCTAGTCGTGTCTGTCGTTAGAAGTCCGTGCTTTAGCAGGCGTGTCGTTAGAACGTGTCGTGAAGTCAGCAGCAGTGATAAACCCTCTCATGTTGTCTCCAGCTCCTACCAGACGTTTTCAGAAGGACGGGGTATCTGGGAGCGTTTTGAGATGTTCACTCGGCGATGTCGCTCTGAATTAGCATAAAGTAACTTTATCTACACTTTGCCGCGCTCAGGTTGCCTGGACCGCCAGCCTGCAGAGGAAATGAATGAGAACTGCTCTCTCAAGTCGCTCGAGTCACTGCTGGTGTGAGTCCACTGTCAGTCCTCCCTGTCTCTCTGCCTCTCTGATAACCAACGAGCCACAATATAATGCTCAGCCCAGACAGCGTTGAAGCGTTTAAAGCAGGGCTCACCAATAAGATTTCATCGAGGTCCAGTTGGGAGAAATTTTTTCAACCCAAGGTCCGGACATTTTTAAATTTGACTTTATGCTTAAAAATAATTACAAAAATATTTATTTTTCACAAAATTCTATGTCTAAAGGTTTGTTTTAATGAATTATTCTACTGCCCTCAAATGTATTTGATGTTAAGTTTGACCTGCTCTGAAGGAGAATAGTGTTTTACATTGATCTGAGCTGATCATTGAGTCTGTAGTTATTCTAAGTCTGTTCTGACTCAACCCTGTTCTGTCACTGAATGAAGCCATGTGATTGGCTGATTGGCGATAGGACACGCGCGAAACCCTCTCCAAGTTTACAAAGGAGAAGAATTATACAGCGCTCTGAATCGCGTTCATTACATGCACACACGCCTACAAACGCGCTCTCTAAATTAGTTAGTAAGGACCACACCAAACAGAAATAGTTATACGTTGTTTATTGAATCGATATTGATGTTGAAGTTCCGTGGAATCAGATGAACGGTGACCGGACAAGGAGACTCAGTGTGGGGGTACTGTCTCGGCGATCTGCCCGGCCGATTCAAGACCCCCCACCCCTTCCTAACTGGATGGTAGAAGGAATGTTGTGAAAAAGGGGGAGGGCGGGTGGGTCGAGAGCGCAGAGTTGAGCTGAGATGAGGCGCATGGTCAAACTGAGACACAAGCGTGAGCTGGGATATGAAGGCTTCCGGTGGCCTAGGGGTGTGACTGGAGTGCGACGATGGGGGCGTGGTCCTACTCACAAAACTCTATTAACCAAGTCAATACCGATTTGCAGACTGCACCAACATGATCGCGCGTTTTTGTCTTTGGCAATGTGCCAAAAGTGAGAAAGACAAGTCACAGCGGCAATTTTGTGCCGCATTCATTACGCAGACACACAACCGCGTTCTCCTACACTCTGCAGACCGAAGACTGCAGCGCATCGACGTGAACCGTGCGTCTGTCTCTGGCGTTGTGCCAACAGTGATAAAGACGAGTTGTTGATGCGCTCTGCACAGCGCTTCTTTACAGAATCATTATCCAGTCTTTCTGCGAGTGTATGGCAGGAGGGCTGCGCGGTCCAGTCCAGATGGGGCGGTGCTTGGGTCAGGATCCGGACCGGAGTCCGCCTGTAGGTGACCTGGGGTTTAATGTGTCCAGTTTACCTCGTTAAGTCAATGTAAACCTATGTTTTGAGTTAGCTTCAGCGTGTTGAAATTCGGTTGTTCGAGCGTCTGCTGCCGTTGCGTCTTGTGAACTAGACGCTCCAACCTGCGGCGGACGCTTTGGCCTCATCAACGGTCAACACCCAAGTTGGACACTGCTGAACTTTCAATTGTCGAACACTGCGTCCACCAATCAGACACGACTCTACTGCTCTGTTCTTGTCTTGACCTCTGACCTCTTTGACTCGTTTCCTCAGATCTCGTCTCTGAACTTTGACTCGTTTCCTCAGATCTCGTCTCTGAACTTTGACTCGTTTCCTCAGATCTCGTCTCTGAACTTTGACTCGTTTCCTCAGATCTCGTCTCTGAACTTTGACTCGTTTCCTCAGATCTCGTCTCTAAACTTTGACTTGTTTCCTCAGATCTCGTCTCTGAACTTTGACTTGTTTCCTCAGATCTCGTCGTTTTACTTTGACCGGGATCCTGAAGTGAAGCAGTACGTTTATCTGCGAGCGGCGTTCCCAGGACACACTCTGGAGAAGCTGGTCTTGGTCTCCTTTCAGGCTGGATTCATCTTCATCCAAACGGACAAGACGCTGTACACTCCCGGGAGCGAACGTGAGTCTGACGTTTGAAAAACTCTACTCCTGCGTCATCTGCAAATGACAAAACCTGTTCTTCTGCCTCAGTTCGTTACAGAGTTTTTGCTCTAACTCCGGACATGGGGCCGTTTGGACGTCCCAGTGTTAGAGTCGAGTTTGTGGTTGTGGTGAGTGCTGTTGTCTTTTGTTTATTCAGTATGAAGTATAAGACAGACGGAACAATGCAGAAGAAGAAACGAGGGTCTGAACGGAGCTTTTGTAATGTCACACACACACGGAGCTAAAAGTGTTTTCCCTCAGACACCAGACGGACTTGTCTTTAGTCACGGTCTAGTCCGCCTGACAGACGGGATGCTCGAGAGAACTTACACACTCGATGAACCAGTCAGGTCAGTTTCATTTGTTCGACTAGTCTGGGTTTGTGCAGTTGAAGTACTTACTTTGCCTTGAACTATCTGTGAGCTCATTTATCTGCTTTGTGTATTCTAACGTTTCTGTGTCTGTGAACAGCACGGGCAAATGGAAAATCAGGTCCTGGTTTGAAGACAATCCACAGCAGACTTACTCTGCAGAGTTTGAAGTTGGACAGTATGGTAGGTTCTCCTAAAGACAGAGACAATAAAAGTGTTTGATGCACATTAGATCACAGAGTTTAATCGTGTTTGTCCAACGCTAGAGGAATTAGAAAAGACCTACACAAGTTTGCTTTTGAGTAGAAATAATCCCGTGTGCTTCCTGTTTTTAGCTCAGCCCAGTTTTGAAGTGAAGCTGACGCCTGAAAGTGCTTTTTACTTTTACGACTCTGAGACGTTCAAAGTCCAAGTCAAAGCCACGTGAGTGAACTGGTTTTATTTGTAGAAACGGTTGTTGTGGTCGTAAATAAAAGTTTTTTCTTTGTGGTTTAGATATTTGTTTGGAAAAGGAGTTGGCGGTGTGGCTTTTGTCAAGTTTGGAATCATAAAAGATGGAGCTAGACAAGACTTGCCTTCATCACTTCAGAGAATAACGGTGAGTCTTCCTCCTCTTCATCATTAAAACCACCAGCGTCTGCCTCGTGACGGCAGGACACGGACCTTTTCTGCCTACACCACCAGGCCTATTCAACCCAAGGCTCAAGGCTCTCATCCCATCTTCACAAAAGTGGAAATATATTTGGTCCTATTACAGTCTTGGTGTAATTCTGCTGTAGAAATGGTTTGGTTCTGGTTTAGACCAGGTTCATAGAGACAAGGCAAATGTATAAAGCACGTTTCACTCATAAAGCAGTTCAAAGTGCTTTACAAGGCAGGAAAAGATGCCTCAAAACCACAATAAAAATCTAAACTTTAGTCCTGACTCTGGTCCACGTTTAGTCCTGACTCTGGTTCACGTTTAGTCCTGACTCTGGTCCACGTTTAGTCCCGACTCTGGTCCACGTTTAGTCCCGACTCTGGTCCGCGTTTAGTCCTGACTCTGGTCCACGTTTAGTCCTGACTCTGGTCCACGTTTAGTCCTGACTCTGGTCCACGTTTAGTCCTGACTCTGGTCCACGTTTAGTCCGACTCTGGTCCACGTTTAGTCCTGACTCTGTCCGTTTAGTCCGACTCTGGTCACGTTTAGTCCTGACTCTGGTCCGCGTTTAGTCCGACTCTGGTCCACGTTTAGTCCTGACTCTGGTCCGCGTTTAGTCCTGACTCTGGTCCACGTTTAGTCCTGACTCTGGTCCCGTGTTTAGTCCTGACTCTGGTCCACGTTTAGTCCTGACTCTGGTCCACGTTTAGTCCCGACTCTGGTCCACGTTTAGTCCCGACTCTGGTCCACGTTTAGTCCCGACTCTGGTCCACGTTTAGTCCCGACTCTGGTCCATGTTTAGTCCGACTCTGGTCCACGTTTAGTCCTGACTCTGGTCCACGTTTAGTCCCGACTCTGGTCCACGTTTAGTCCCGACTCTGGTCCACGTTTAGTCCCGACTCTGGTCCACGTTTAGTCCCGACTCTGGTCCACGTTTAGTCCGACTCTGGTCCACGTTTAGTCCCTGACTCTGGTCACGTCTGTCCACGTTTAGTCCGACTCTGGTCCACGTTTAGTCCCGACTCTGGTCCACGTTTTAGTCCCGACTCTGGTCCACGTTTGTCCCGATTTTTTCCGACTTGGTCGTTTGTCCGTCTGGTCCGCGTTTAGTCCCGACTCTGGTCCGCGTTTAGTCCCTGATCTGGTCCGCGTTTAGTCCCGACTCTGGTCTGACTCTGGTCCTGACTCTGGTCCGTGTTTAGTCCTACTTTTTTTTTTTTTTTTTTCTGGTCCAGTTTAGTCCTGACTCTGGTCCACGTTTAGTCCTGACTCTGGTCCACGTTTAGTCCTGACTCTGGTCCACGTTTAGTCCTGACTCTGGTCCACGTTTAGTCCTGACTCTGGTCCACGTTTAGTCCTGACTCTGGTCCACGTTTAGTCCCGACTCTGGTCCACGTTTAGTCCGACTCTGGTCCACGTTTAGTCCCGACTCTGGTCCACGTTTAGTCCCGACTCTGGTCCACGTTTAGTCCCGACTCTGGTCCACGTTTAGTCCCGACTCTGGTCCACGTTTAGTCCTGACTCTGGTCCCGTTTAGTCCCGACTCTGGTCCCGTTTAGTCCCGACTCTGGTCCTGACTCTGGTCCTGACTCTGGTCCGCGTTAGTTTAGTCCTGGACTCTGGTCCTGACTCTGGTCCTGACTCTGGTCCACGTTTAGTCCTGACTCTGGTCCACGTTTAGTCCTGACTCTGGTCCACGTTTAGTCCTGACTCTGGTCCACTGTTTAGTCCTGACTCTGGTCCACGTTTAGTCCCTGACTCTGGTCCACGTTTAGTCCTGACTCTGGTCCACGTTTAGTCCTGACTCTGGTCCACGTTTTAGTCCTGACTCTGGTCCACGTTTAGTCCCGACTCTGGTCCACGTTTAGTCCCGACTCTGGTCCACGTTTAGTCCCCCGGCGACTCTGGTCCACGTTTAGTCCTGACTCTGGTCCACGTTTAGTCCTGACTCTGGTCCGCGTTTAGTCCCGACTCTGGTCCTGACTCTGGTCCTGACTCTGGTCCGTGTTTAGTCCTGACTCTGGTCCACGTTTAGTCCTGACTCTGGTCCGCGTTTAGTCCCGACTCTGGTCCTGACTCTGGTCCTGACTCTGGTCCGTGTTTAGTCCTGACTCTGGTCCACGTTTAGTCCGACTCTGGTCCACGTTTAGTCCCGACTCTGGTCCACGTTTAGTCCCGACTCTGGTCCACGTTTAGTCCCGACTCTGGTCCACGTTTAGTCCTGACTCTGGTCCACGTTTAGTCCTGACTCTGGTCCACGTTTAGTCCTGACTCTGGTCCACGTTTAGTCCTGACTCTGGTCCGTGTTTAGTCCTGACTCTGGTCCACGTTTAGCTCAAATTCAAACCTTCTTCTGTGCCTTTTGTCTCTCAGATCTCTGCAGGTGAAGGCGAGGCCGCGCTGCAGAAGACTCTCGTCCTCCAGACTTTCCCAAACGTAGAAGACCTGGTTGGAGGCAGTGTGTTTGTGACGGCGGTGGTGCACACAGACAGCGGTCAGCACCAGGCTAAAGCGTCTGTGTAAAGTGTGCTCCTGTTTCACTGCTGCGTCTTTCTCTGTGGCAGGAAGTGAACGAGTCGAGTCGGAGCTGAGGAACATACCAATAGTTCAATCTCCTTACATCATCAGCTTTGACAGAACAGCCAGATACTTTAAACCCGGGATGCCGTTCCACGTCACGGTAACAACTCTGTAGAGTACGTCACATTTTCACCTCTTGAACCCTTTGTAAGCCGTGTGAACGTCAGGTTACAGTGACGGACCCTAACGGGAGTCCAGCAGGGGGCGTCCCGGTCACGGTGATGCCCGGACCGAACACTGGAGCCACGACCGGAGCCGACGGAAGAGTCAGTGTGAGCGTGAACACCAGAGCGTCCGACACGAGCCTCAGCGTCACCGTACGAACCACCACAACACCACACGTTAGACTTTTACACTTTTATCATCTCTGTCTGTGGTTTCAGGTCAGAACCAGTAAAGTCCGACTTCCTCACCAAAGACAAGCCACAGCAACACTGTCGGTGAAGCCTCGCGAATCCAAAACCAGCAGTTACATCCACATCAGTGAGTACGAGTGTCACTGCTCTAAAGGTTTGTGTCGGCGCTCCGTGTGCGGCGCAGACATTTGAGTTTGGATTGGAAACAGGAAATTCAAACTCTAATAAGTCAAAAATCGGGACATATTTGTTTTTTAAATATTTTATTAAAACAAAAATCAGGAAATGAAAAAAAAAAAAAAAACTAAAAACTGCCATTATTTGATTTTGGGTTTCGAATTTTGCAAACTCCAGGATTTGGCGTGCAGAGGGGGGGCTAGGGGGGCTTGAGCCCCTGCCCCTTTGACATTCTATAAAAAGTTCCCCTTTGATCAAAAAAAAAAAAAAAAAAAAAATTGTTTTGTTTTGTTTTTTTTTTTTTTTTTTTTTCAAATCATGCAGTTATGGTCAGCATTTTTCTCCATTATTATTAATACATATTCAGTAGTTTTCCAAAATAAAATTTCCTCAAACACTTTCACCTTTAACCACAGAGTTCACCCGCAGCCGCTGCATGTGCAGTAGCAGGAGAGTACAGTGGTCCCTCGTTTATCGCGGGGCTTTTGTTCCAAAAATAACCCGTGGTAGGCGAAACCCGCGAAGTAGTGATCTTCATTTTTTTACCAGTAATTTGAGTTCATAACCTGCCTGGTTCTGATGTTTAGTGTCTTTTGTACAGGTAATAATGCACTGAACACATGATTCACCGCGAGATACAACCAGTGCCGCCGCCCCCAATACTGTACACACATAACGCAGAGCGCGTAGGGCATCACCTGGTCTGGGGGCACCAAGCCGAGCTGTGCCGTCCCGCTGCTGAACTCATGAGTGACAGAAAAGTCTGGTCTAGAAGCATGTGCCTGATGATTCTTAACACACAGCACAAAATCAAAGACTCTGGAACCCGTTTCGAAAACAGAAACGTGTTCTGCGACTCATAAGCTCTTAAGGTGCTTTCAGACCGAACGCGACCACGCGAACACTTTCAATGTTATGTCTATGTGTAGGCGCGATTTCGCACGACCAGAGCGGCGCGGAGCGTCTACTACGACCGGCGCGAGCGTTTAAGGGCGGACGGGCGTCTAATAAGCGCGACCAACATGTGAAGAAAGTGACAGTGGTTCAAAACGACCAGCACTACAGCTTAAAGGTCCGTGCAGACATTGACAAGAGAACTAATCTTCTTGGGATCAGCCCTAAACACAACTGTCTCTTAACTCTGTCAAATTAAGCCCTGTTATCGCTCCAGTTAAAAGAAATCCAGCTGGAGCGAGCGCGTTGCCCTGACGCTCCTCCGCTGACAGACACATACACGCGAGTGGAATTTCAGGCGAAATTTGCCTCATCGCCTCCTATGTGCACGGCCAAAGGACAAGCGTCTGTGTGCGAGCAAGTGACAGTGGTACGACCAGTACTACGGCTTTAACATGATCAGGCTTCTCAGTTATTCACTTATTCTAACCAAAAGCTGCACAAACATTATAAAACATAGAACATGTATTTCTGGGACTTACCCTGTGGCTCCACAAAGGAAAACAAAAGATCGTATTTACAAACTTTAGTCCGGGGATTCCTCTCGTTTGTACATCCTGTGCTGTCAGTGTCTATAATCCATATAACTCCTCGATTCTGGCAAAAACAAGCAGCTAGTTTGGCCAAATAAACTTTATGTTCACAGCAAAAATAAACGCGATGTTTGAGACAAAGATAACCTGTTGATTCGAGTGAACTATATATACAGTCACGTCTTTCTATGACGTCAGCGTCACTTGGTGGTGCATGTGTAAAGCGCAGGGTAAGGACGTGGGGGACCAGGGTTCAAATCCCACATGAGTTAAATTTATGTTATTTTTATTTTTTTTGAACTTATGCATACATTAAATAAAGACGCAGTGTTTGTTTTGCGTTTTAAAACGATAATACAATGTGCTTGTAAAGAACGTAGGATTCTTAAAGTATTAAATTTGAATATCTGTTACAGATACAAAAGTTTTCAACAGAGTATGTTGCCTGGGATCGAACCTACGCACCCGCGGGCTCATCTCACCAGAGACCTATGCTTTAACCACTCGGCCAAGAGACATGAGATGTTAAACTGCGTTCTAATGGAGAGTCACAGATATCGTGGCTGCATGAACGCGCCGCGGTTTGAAAGCTGCAAGTTGGTCGCGCGAGAAACGCGACTAATTTTGAATACATAAGCGGCCACCGCGGGGCGTCTGGCGCGAATTGACGCGTTTGGTCTGAAAGCACCTTTAGACAATCTTTATTTTGCGTCAATAGGACACATATTGGGTCAGTTACGAGGAGAAGCAGCAGATAAATTAAGACGGCTGCAGACTTGATCACGCAAATAACCGCGACGAAATACGGCGGATATTTACAACAGCGCGAGTCGTTTTGTGACGCTTTAAGAGGGACGGTGCTGTGCGCGTTGGCCTGCTCTGCTTTTGGCACGTTGCCCGTCCCGCTGCGCTCCACAGCCGACCGCAGAGCCACGGATCTACGGGCTCCAGAGCCGACAGAAACACATCCGGACTCTAGCGAAGTCACAACACGCTCCTCAAACACATCTCTGAACTACACAAATGACGTTCCAGCGTGAACAAACTTATCATGGTAACTACGAGCTCAAAGAGTCAAATCCTCACCTGGAGAAACGTCCCAGCGTCAGGTCAGCTTCCCCTGCATGATCCAAACTGTCTAAAGTTTTATAAAAGAGCTTCTGTGCTCTTGCCTGTGAATGCTGCCATGTGATACGGTCCCCAAAAAGTGTGTTTGAGAGAAAAGCACGCTTACAGCGCATGTCTATATAGGACCAAGTACTGTAAAAAAAAAAAAGCAAAATTGCACAAAAAAAAATCCGCAAAACAGCGAAGCCGCGAAAAGTGAACCGCGATAGAGCGAGGGACCACTGTAGCCTAAACTCATCCCGGCCGGGAGAGCTGCTTCTTGGCCTGGCCTGGCCTGCCCTGACCTGCCTCGGCAGTGTTTCACTTGTTAAACGACAGAACCGGAGGCAGACTACGTGAACTGACCATCAGGAGACGAGATCTCTCCCTGCATGTGTGTGAGCCAGAGCAGGGACAGAAGACCGCGCAGGTAAGGGCTTGTGTGTCCGGTGCGAAGGAGGGATGAGCTCAGTCACAGAGAAGATCTTTAGCTCTTTGGCGTTTTTTATTTGATCTCAATATGATCATTGGTATTTAAATACGAAGGGTTAAAGTTTTAACTTGTTAATGACGTTAAATACAGCGGATTCATTTACCGCGGGACTAATTAGCGATCGATAACGGCCGCGCGCGGGGCTTTTTTGGGTTGTTTTGTCTTTGCTTAAGTGACTGTATGACTACATCAGATCTGCATTTACCCATCAGAGTTGTAGTATTGGTAAGAAAGAGAAGTGAACAGACAGAACAGCAGGAGAGAGAGCTGCAGGAGGAGGAGACAAGCTTATGACCAAGCAGAACAAATATTTTTTTATATAATAATTAGGCAAAAAAATAAACAGAATCGTTTCGAACTCACTGTGACATTCTATGAATCTTGAGCTTCTTATTGGTTTTTATTTTGTCCAAATCTGTCTTATATTCACAGAGCAAAGGTTAAAAACATGCGGTGACATTTAACATGCCTAAATAAGAGCTAATGCGCGCGTTGTGGTGCATCGTGGAAAGTTATCTGTACAGTTTTTGTTTTTGCATGAATGTGACAAAACAGCTAGCATACTAGTGTTGTTCCGATACCTTTTTTTTTTTTTTGAATCGATCCGATGCCGATACTTTGTCTCTAGGTAGGTGCCGATACCGATACTGTTATGTTTGCTCTCTTAAGTGTAACTAAGTAACAATTTACCCGACACACAGAGCTCGGAGGACAGACGTTTTTGCTAGTTAGCTTATTACTCTTTTTATTGCAGTAGAACAACAGTAACATCCGGTTAACACCGGGGGCAGTCTGCCCTCTATCGGTCATTACTGGTATAACACAATATGGCATTAACTAAGTGCATACATAACATATCTCCTCCCCACTAAGATTGGTTGTCAATATATATTCTAACAAAACCTTTTTCTATTCTTTTAACCAGTTCCAAACAAAATAATTTCTCGCTCTTTGTTTTTGTAACATTAAAGAAAAATTGGAGAAATATGTATTAGCTAGCATTAACATTCAAAACAACAATTGAACATCGTATTCAACATTCTTATTCAACTTTTTTTTTTTTTTACTGCAAATCACGGTAACGTAATGGTGGTTGTGTAACCCTGACAGGATAGCGTCTTATTGCTTCCTCTGCATGTTCCGTGTGTGGCGGTTCTTTAGACAGTAGTGTCTGAGGAGTCTTTGGTGTTTTAGGTGGCGTGTGTGGCACAGTATCTTCCTTTGGTTGAGGTGTACTTTGGTCAAGTGTGGTTGTCTGAGGCAGGGGCAACTGAAGGCTCTCTGAAGGAAGGTTTACTGCAGCCTCTTGTGGTTCTGACTCTGGACGAGTCAGCATCTGGTCCACATGACGTTTCCAAACCCCTTGTGTTCCCACATTGACCTTGTATGACACTGGACCAGTTTTCTCCATCACCACAGCGGGTGTCCACTTATCCCCCCCCTTTCTATAATCACGCACGAGCACCGGCACACCAACATCAAACTGTCTCTCTTTTGAGTGAAGCTGACGACGCTGAGGTTGAGCATCCTGTGATTGGTGCACTGCTCCAGAAACGCTGGGTTTCAGGAAATCCAGTCGAGAACGCAGTTTGCGTCCAAGGAACAGCATTGCTGGTGTCTCTTTTGTTGTAGCGTGAGGAGTGTTGCGATAAGTCAGGAGGAACGTGTCAAGACGCTGTTGAACTGGTTTTGTGCCTCTGGAAGATTTTAAAGCGTGCTTGAACGTTTGCACAAAGCGTTCTGCTAAACCATTAGAAGCAGGATGGTATGGTGCTGAGCGAATGTGTTTGACACCATTTGAGTTCAGGAACATACTGAATTCTTCAGAGCAGAACTGAGGTCCATTGTCGCTGACAAGAATGTGCAGAATGCCATAACGACTAAAAAGTCCTCTTAGCACTTGAATGGTCTTACTGGATGTGGTGCTATCCATGATGTGCACCTCAGGCCACTTTGAATGCGCGTCCACTGCAACCATGTACATGTGTCCTTCAAATGGGCCTGCAAAGTCTACATGTATCCTTTCCCAAGGACTGGATGGCCACATCCATGGGTGTAACGGTGCTAGACCAGGGTCTTTTTGTATACGCTGACACGAGGGACATGACTTTGTTTGATGCTCGATTTGGGAGTCGATGCCAGGCCACCAGACATAGCTGCGTGCTAAGCTTTTCATCCTCACTACACCTGGGTGTGCTGAGTGTAGCTCTTCCAGCACCCGAGAGCGTAGTTTGGGTGGCACACAATCACTCTCAGACCCCACATGAGGCATCCATGTTGTACAGTGAGCTCGTGGCGGCGCAGGATATAGGGTGACAGCTCTTCACCTACGTCATTTGCAGCTGGAAAACGACCAGTTGTGACCATTTCCGTGACACGAGACAGGGTGGAGTCAGACATAGTGTGTCGCTTGATCTCGGTGCTACTGACTGGTAAGGTGTCCAACTGTGATGTGTAGAACACCTCTACTGCACCTTGTTTCTCACGGGGGACATGTGGGAGCGGTAACCTCAACAGTCCATCAGCGTTTGCATGCAGAGCACCTTTTCTGTACTCAATGGTGTAGTTGTGTGCTGACAGTAGGAGCGCCCAACGTTGCATGCGAGCTGCAGCCATGGATGGTGTGCTTTTCAGTGGACTCAGAATGGTTGTTAGCGGACGATGGTCAGTGAGTAGAGTGAACATGTTACCATAGAGATACTGGTGAAACTTACGTACTCCAAAGACTATCCCTAACGCCTCTCTCTCAATCTGCGCATAGTTTTGTTCTGCTTTGCTGAGAGTTCTGGATGCGTAGGCAATAGGTTTTTCAGTCCCATCTGGCATGACGTGTGAGAGCACGGCTCCGACCCCATAAGGTGAAGCGTCACAAGCAAGACGAAGAGGCAACTCAGGATTGTAGTGTGTGAGCACCTCTTGCGACACCAGGAGTGCTTTAGCTTTCTGGAACGCTGCTGCACAAGCTGATGTCCACTGCCATTTCGTTTGTTAAGTAGTTCATTCAGCGGTTTCAAAACAGTGGCTAGGTCTGGAATGAAGCGTCCATAATAATTCAGCATTCCTAAGAAAGAACGCAGCTGACTGACATCACTAGGTGCTGGTGCTTCCACAATAGCACATACCTTCTCTGGTGATTTGTGGAGCCCGGCAGCGTCAATGATATGCAGTGTTTCCGCTGCATTCATTTGTGCGTGGCGCAGCGCCACGCCAGAAATCTGGGGCGCCACAGCAAAAAAATATATTTTAAAATTGAGCTGCCCTGCATCTGCTAAAGTGTCAGTAAACAAGGAAATAGCTTGTGTTTTGTGCCCGTATTACACTTGTTTTATCACACGTGGACTACCGCAACTTCACAAAAGACATAGTTGAAGAAGTTTTTGTCCATCGGAGGAGTCGCTCTTTCCCTCGCTCTGCGGCGCTCTGCCCCCCGGAGCCGAGAGGAGAAGCCTGCTCTGAGCGCACACAGACACACACGCACCACGCACACAAGCGCACACACAGAGGAGAAACTTGCGTGGCTGTAGTGAGACGATGATGAGACGGAGATGAGATGAACTGTAGCGCTCCGTGGTTCGCTTTGTATAGAGAGCCGTGTTGCTGCTGTTAGCCAAGGCAAACTAAAACATGTGCTAGCTCCAACCAGTGTTGCCAGATTGTACTGATAGTTTCCAGCCCAAACTTCACGTAAAACCCGCCGAGATTGATAAAAACCAGCCCAAATCATGAACTCTCCCAAATTGTCCGAAATTACAATTTAAATATCACACTAAGCACGGCTGCAAAGGCAAAAGCAGAAACAAATAGACTGCACACAACCAGATGAACAAATACGCAACATAGGCCCTATAATAAAACCAACAGACACATATCCAACACCACATCAAGTGTGCCAAAGCAGCGCGCAACCATAAACTCAACCAAAATACATCTTTAAAAGAATGCATAGCAATTAGGGAATTGATTCCTACGTGTCATGTTTTATCAAAAGACAGTAAATAATAAAATCTTACCTTGATTGTAGTACAGCCGCTGTTGTCCCGACTCTTTAGGAATGTTTTGATGAACGTTGAACAGAACGAAGAACTATTTACAGTCAATGAAAGCCAGGTCAGCAGGCTAGTACATCGATGAATGAAATCTCCCCAACAATTGCCGAGGAGGTTTGAACGTGGCAGAGGTCCATCCGTTCCTGCTTAGTCCAGTGCGCACATCCAAGAGACTGGAGAGAAGTGCAAGTCCCATGCGATTACGCGTGTCATCTTTCAATAGTGCCCTCTCCACATATGCATTAGAAATGAGCAAAGTAAGCAATCTGATGGCACCCAGTGCCAGTTCTTTGAAAATGTTATTACCTCCTGCATCCTTGAAAGCTTCAACTTCGAGCCAAAATGCATCGATGGTGAGGTTTTCTGAAAACCCGGCTGATGCCACGTTCCTCCACTGGGTCTCCAATGTAGTTGAAAAAAACGCAGAGGGGAGATCTTTAAACGCTGGCCTGTCTATGTTGGACATAACAAGCTTGGGGCTCAACAGCTCGAGTTTGCGCAAAACATCCATTGAAGCAGGCAGACGCATTTGATATTGCGCAAGAACTTCTTTTAGGAAATCCATACAGCGCACTGATATGGTCTCCTTCAACTCTGGCGCTAGTGTGCTTGCCTCCAGTAACTGTTGGAATGTGGTACCCAGGTCTGCATCCTGATGGGCCAGGTAGACGCTGGACGATTTAAGGTCAAGCTCCCTGAGATGTCGGCCTGTGTTCATACGCAGCACACTTGGTTTAACGATGCGCTTCAAAGTTGACACGTAGAGCCGGTCCAGATCCCTGAATACAGCCAGAGAGTCCCCTGTTTCAAGTTGGAAGCATTTGTTCACAGATTTGATTTCCTTTAAAACAGGCTGAAGGAAGTGCATGTAGATGATATTGGCTTTGTCGCTGTACATTTCTTTTAGTATTCTTGCAGCATAACAGTGCTCGGCATCCGATACCAAACTGAAGTGCAATTTAAGCGCATCTTCTTGTTCAAGGATTCGGTCAATGCAGTCTGAAATGATTAACCAGCGAGTTGAACTGGGGGATATCATCTTTAACGGGCAACCTCCGTCATTCAAAGTCTCGTAGACAGCCTTGTAATCACTCTGACGTTTTGCTGAGTGAGCAAACCAGTTGTACGTCTCCCGGATCATGTATTCTAGATTACTGGGCAGACGTTGCATAGCTTTATTAGCGACAATGTCCAAAGAATGGCACACGCATCGAATGAGCTGTAGGTTGGGTTGGATCTGCTTGAGAAGTGTGTACACAGAATGATTTTTTCCTACCATGTTTTTAATATCCAGGCCACGCTCTTGTAAAAAAGAAACAATTGCATCTTTTATTCCAGTGGCGTTAGCATCTTGAAGCTCTACGAGACCCAGGTATGCACTGATAAACTTGTTGTGCTAACTGACTATATTAACAATCAGAAGCTTGTTACAAAATCTTATTTCATAATAAAAATATAATTGCTAATCTCGCTATTTCTCAGTTTTTAATATTCATGGCCTTTTTTTACCCTGACTCTTTTACTTTTTTTTTTTTTTTTTTTTTTTTTAGTCTATTAAGCATGTTTGCACCTGAAGTATGCAAATACGGTAATTCCCCCCCCACACCCCCCTCCCCACGCCACGCCCCCACATCCCCCCCCTCCCGCCCACCCACCCGCCTCCCCCTCCCCCGCCCCTCCCCCCCCCCCCCCCCTCCCACGCGCCCCATGACTGTTCGCCCGAAGTGAGCTGTGTCCATTGTACGGACACCCGCCTGGCGAGCCCTGCTTGTAGCACGGATAGCACATAACCAGACGCTAGGCTCACCTGTCGGGCACCCGAGCTCGTCACTGCTAACTCATAAGACAGAAATTGGTCCAGACCATGGCGATGATTAAACACAGCGAAATCAAAATGAAACCTAAATAAAAGTTAATCATAACTTTAGCCAATCTATTTGGTCAAAAACATAGAGATACACAGAAAAAGAGAAAACTGCAATTGAACACTAAATACCGCCGAAATACCATTGACACATGTAGATTTTCAAAAAAAAAAAAAAAAAAAAAAAAAAAAAAAAAAAAAAAAAAAAAAAAAAAAAAAAAAAAAAAAAAAAAAAAAAAAAAAAAAAAAAAAAAAAAAAAAAAAAAAAAAAAAAAAAAAAAAAAAAAAAAAAAAAAAAAAAAAAAAAAAAACAAAATATGAAAAATAAATAAAAAAAAATTAACAGAATCACAAACTGATACAGAAATAATGTAGTTAAATCACAAAAAAAAAAAAAAAAAAAAAAAAAAAAAAAAAAAAAAAAAAAAAAAAAAAAAAAAAAAAAAAAAAAAAAAAGAGAATAATGGAAATTCCCTAAAATCCTCGTCGTAAGTCCTCTCTGAAGTGTGGCGCTAACACAGACTTTATCACTGCAGTGCACTTGGTCCTGTGCATTTTAAATGATCCCACCTCGTCTTGAATGATATCCGAGAGGTCATCTACAGCATTGATTGACGTGTGGCAAGCAATGTAAGTTGCAATCCTAAGTTCAGTCGTTTTTGGTCATCGTTTATGTTGCTTTGTTCAGATCTTACAGCAAAAGACCTGACACTGGGCGCACAGCGAGATCTATGTTTCTTGGTAGCGCCATGTTCTTTCAAATCGTTTAACTGCGCTCTGATTTCAGTGTTGCAATACTTGCATCGTGCCTTGGACTCATCTTCGGGAACGGGGGCAATCCACATTTTCAGGTCGGGCTCTTTCTCCCATTCCTTCCGATATAATTTCTTGTATTTCCCCCACTTCGGCATCTTGTTTTCTGTAACTCCAGTAACCGTGAGAAAAACTGAAGCCTTCCCGCTTTACGTTTTCAGCACGCAGCGTAGGGGCGTGACTGTTGATTATTTTCATCCAATCAGAGGTTGATTAATTGTTGTGACTGACAACTATCACACCTAATGTCACCTTTATAAACTAAAAAAACATTTAGCACACAGTATTTAAACAAATAAATGCAGTGTATTCAACAAATTAATAAAGTCAAGCACAAATATTTATGAAAAACATATTTATTTCGTATTTTCAAAATCCCGCCCGAGAAAATAAAACCAGCCCAAAATATACGCACCCGCCCAACGTATTTTTTCCCCGCCCGAAGCCAAAAAAACGAGCCCAATTGGGCGGAAACCCGCCCAATCTGGCAACACTGGCTCCAACTTACCGGTGTTAAAGGGACAGACCCACATTAAGCGTAAATAGACTATTAAATAAAAAAAAAAAAACTAATTTAAACGTTGCTTTAAATAGAAACTATCTGTTCACGTTGTTATTACAGCATTTAGACAAAAAAAAAAAAAAAAAAACTTAGATAGATAGGCATTATTTTAATACAATAATATCTATCTACAAACCCCCCCCCCCCCCTCCCCCGTCCCCCCATGCGCCACGCCAAGCCTCTGAGGCCAGCGGAAACACTGATATGGCCTAGGAGGTATTCCACAGACTCCTGGAAAAACAGACATTTCTCCTGTTTGAGATGCAGGCCGTATTCCTCTAGCCTGCCGAGGACAGCGTCCAAGGTTTTGAGGTGAGTCTGCTTGTCTGGACCACTTACAAAAATGTCGTCCAGGTAACAGTGAGTATGTGGCAGTCCCATAAGCACTTGGTCCATAGCCTTCTGAAACAAGGCCAGCGCGGATGCTACACCAAACGGTAAGCGGTTGAAACAGAATAGTCCTTTCTGTGTAGATATGGTGAACAGCTTCTTGGAGCTCTCATCTGCTTCCATCTGTAGATATGCATTTGAAAGATCTAGCTTACTGAAACGTTGACCTCCTGCTAGAGAAGCAAACAAGTCCTCAATACGTGGAATCGGGTACTTGTCCACACATAGAGCTGGATTGAGGGTGACCTTGAAATCCCCACAAAGTCTCACAGTGCTGTCCTTTTTGTTGACAGGCACCACTGGCGTAGCCCAGTCACTATGCGTCACAGGTGAGATAACGCCCAGCTCAGTAAGACGTTTCAGCTCAGCCTCCACTCGTGGTCGAAGAGCATATGGCACATTACGTGGTGGAAAGAACTTGGGCACACTGTTTGGCCTTAAAGTTAGTCTGGCTTTCACTCCTTTCATGGTGCCTAGTTTGTTAGAGAAAACAGCAGAGTGTCTTTTTAACACAGTCTCTAAGCTGTCTGTTGTTGGTACTTGTGTGATGGCATGTACAGTCTTTAAATCTCTCCAGTTCAGTTTAATGACTCTCAGCCACTCCCTACCAAACAATGGGGGAGCCTCCACTTTCACCACGTACAGCGGCAAGACAGCACATTGCTTGTTTGATTCCACTTGCACTTTAATGACTCCTTCTGGTGCCAAAGGCTCTCCTGTGTATGTCTTTAGCATGATATCAGTGGGTTGCAATGGGAATTTGCGCAGCTTTTGTTTGTACAGTTCTAGGGGAATCAATGATACAGCAGCCCCTGTATCCAATTCCATCTCCATTTTCTTTCCATTAACTAACGGTGTCACTGATATTCGTGAATATTTCCCTTTCTGAGACACAGCATAAAGTCCCAAATCACTGTCACTATCTGATTTGCTTTCTTCACTTTCGCTTTCTTTTGCCTCAACGTGATGGATTCTTTTCCTCCCGCACTGGTGACATTCACGATCTTTGTACCAGCAGTCATCATCATTATGATTTGCTTTCCCGCAGCGGCGTCATTTTTCACCTTGCGAAAACACCGCATTTACTTTCAGGGAACTGCTTAACTGTTGCACATCGCGTGCCGCTGTCTCTGCCGACACTGCGTGCTTGATCGCTTTCTGAAACGTGAGGTCTTTTTCAGTCAAAAGGCGCTTTTGCACAGCTTCACATTTCAAGCCGCAAACAAATCTGTCTCTCAGTGCGTCCTCCAGGTAAGCACCGAACTCACAATGTTCTGAAAGTCTCTTGAGCACTGCAACATACTGTGCTATTGATTCTCCTTCTCCCTGATTTCGCTTGTGGAATCTGAACCTTTCAGCTATAACAAGCGGTTTTGGTGTGAAGTGATTTTGCAGCACAGTCACAATCTGTTCATACGTCTTTGTTCCAGGCTTTCGGGAGCTACCAAACTGCGGAGTAGTCCGTACGTTTTTGGTCCCATTACACTGAACAGTACTGCAACTCTTTTCTCTGCCTGTATGTCATTTGCTGCCACGTAATGTTCGAAACGTTCAATATACGTTGTCCATTGTTCTCCGGACTCATCAAAAGGGTCCATATGTCCAAATATTCCTGCCATTGTGCGTATTTCTCGTACCACTTGTACTGTAGAAGCACTGGACTCATCCGATGAGTTGCTCATTCTCCATTAGTCCTTTGCCGCGTAGTAGTTCTCTCTGGCTCAAAGTTGCACCAAAACTGACATCACCTTCACAGCCAGTTGATGAGAAGAGTCCAGGACTACACTCGTCGCCAGTTTTTATGTTATGTTTGCTCTCTTAAGTGTAACTAAGTAACAATTTACCCGACACACAGAGCTCGGAGGACAGACGTTTTTGCTAGTTAGCTTATTACTCTTTTATTGCAGTAGAACAACAGTAACATCCGGTTAACACCGGGGGCAGTCTGCCCTCTATCGGTCATTACTGGTATAACACAATATGGCATTAACTAAGTGCATACATAACAGATACCAGTGCTGATACCAAATATTACATTATAATGGCTAAGGATGCAAATGATAGGTACAGCTTTTAACTCAAATTTAAATCAATAATCAATTTTAATAGTGGCTTCTGCAAACTAGACTCTTAAGTCTCAAAAAGCAAAATGAATACATAAAAAGAGCTGCACATATAAAATAGGCTACTGTTACTTCATAATAAACATGTGTTTATTGTAACTGTTAAATATTTGGATTTTTAAGCCTATTTTAGAGTCAAATGTTGTTGTTGTTTTGAACCAGGTCTATACCAGGACTAAATCTGGACTGAACCAGGTCTAAACCAGGCCTAGACCAGGTCTAAACCTGGACTGAACCAGATCTAAACCAGGTCTGAACCAGGTCTAAAGCAAACTGGCGAATGCCGCATTAAATACACAGCATTATCGATATATATGATGTGTCAAAATTCATTTCGTGTTTAAAATTATATCGATATATCGTAAATATCGATATATCACCCAGCCCTAATTTCTATATGCATTAATATTTGGCTGTGTGTTCTTTTGCATGAGTCACTGCATCAGTGTGGTGAGGTCTGAAGGAGATCAATCTGTAGCACATAAAAATATACTTTTCAGAAACCTGATCTTTCTATTAAAAATATCTTTTTTTATAATAATCTTGTGCAATATTCAAATTTTTTGAGACACTGATTTCTTTTGTTTTTTGTCATCTTAAGCCAGAATAATCATATTGTCCAAAAATAAAAAAAACTAATTATTTCACTTCATTTGTCACAAACCTAAATTACACACTGGTTTGACTTTCAGAATCGATGTACAAAATATTTGAACTTTTCCCTGATATTTAAATTTTCTGACACATACCTGTATTTAGTGCTGTAGTTCTTTAGTCGTTTAGTCGATTAATCGGTCGATGGGGCTTTAGTCGACCAAAATTTTTATTAGTCGACCCAGCCCGAGCCCGCGCACATCGTGTCCGAACCCGACCGGAACCTGTGCCTAAGCCCCGCCCACTCACGGAACTGTGGCATTTTAATGACAGAAAAAGCTTCTTATGATGTCCAACGTGTTTAATGTAAGTGTGTCTCGCCGCTAAACGCGCTTCCTCCACCGCACATTCCTCTCTCTCTCTCTCTCTCTCTCTCTCTCTCTCTCTCCCTCCCTCCCCCTCCCTCTTGTTCCTTCTTTTCTCCCGGGCACGTAACGTGCGTACTTTCTCTCTGCTTCTTCCTCACCTTATATTTGATCCGCGGGGATGAAACGAAAGACGTGCCATCTCCGTCTTTCGTTCTCCTTTCTCTTTGACCTGCTCCGCGCTTATTCACAAGTCTTCTCTCTCTCTCTCTCTCTCTCTCCTCAGTCTCGCGCCGTATAGATGGCCACTTAAACACTCGCTGTTTAAATGGCCACTGCGGTGGTTTTGTGCTGTGTTCTGACGCGGCTGTCAATCATCCGTGAAGCGCACGTGTTCAGTGAGGCTCTGCGTCTTGGCCTGAACCCGGCCGGCCCACATTTCTCACGTAGTTGTCGGGCCTGCACGGGCTCGGGCCCAGAATCTAAACTCTAGCTGAAGAGTTGGAACCGAATCATTGGTCTAATCTGCCTTTTTTTATATAAACACAATGGCCGCGATTTTCCGGCCGGCGGATGTCTTGACGCGGGCGCAAAGAGATGTTTCCGTGTGCTGGCCGCTATGAGCTCCAGAGAGCAGCTCCAGCACGTGGCACGGCTGCTCTGCTTGTCTGATGCCAGTTCAATCAGTGAACCTGCACAACATAACCGTGGAGCAGTGCAAGAAGTTCACAGGAAAATATGAAGAAATATTATTAATAATAATAATATTAATAATATTATTATTCTTAATAATAATAATAATAATAATAATAATAATAATAATAATAATAATAATAAGTTTATAATTTTTTTTTATTCTAATTTTTGTCAGTTATTTAATTAAAAAAGCAACGTTTAATTCAGTTATTGAATTAGGTAATATATTTGTAAAATAAAATAATTCACTCTTTAGTCAGACTTGGCTTCAATAAGTTTGTGTTTTTCCTTTAAAAATATTCTGTTATGTCGACCTAAACTTATAATAAAAATGATCTGATGCTCGTGGTAAGACTGAGAATCTTGATCCGTGAGTGAAAAGTTTATGAAAAAAGCAGCGGCGTGTCCTCGTTATAATCCTTTTGAATGAGACAACTGCCGGTAACCAGTCTCTCGGTCCCGGTGTGATGCGGCGGAGGGTCCTTCGTTTGTGACCGCGTCTGCAGCCCCTGAACAAACGAGCGTGGGGTTGTGTCCATCCGTGGTCCAGGTAAAGCACAGCGCGGTGGTCCAGGTAAAGCACAGCGCGGTGGTCCAGGTAAAGCACAGCGCGGGGCTCTGGTCCAGACTGTGCCAAACGGTTCCGCGCTCTTCCTCGTGCTCACTCACAGTGGTCACCGCCGTAAAATCGACAGCCTCTGGTCAGAAACGTCCAGCGGCCTGGTGCGCGTGGCCGCGCCCGCGCTGACCCAAAAAGCGCTGAAGGGGCCGGGACCTCACGCAGCACCGCGCTCTCCTGGCTTTATCTCTCTGCTCTGTCGTGGGCAGAGCTGCATTCACACTGACACTGTCTCATGTTCACTCTATAATCTGATTCTTTTTATATTAAGTCAACAGGCTTTATGTAAAAGAAAATACATTTTTTAGACAAAGTTGTTAAGGTTGTCATTTGAATAGACTTTTACCAAATACATTTCTATTATTACACTTTTTCCCAAACTGAAGCTCTTGTAGTAACTTTTGCTGTGATATTAATGCACTGCTCACGTGTCACAGACATGACACGTCTAGGCCGTTCACTGAATGAAATTGTACCCCACACATCTGGCGGGCACCACACCTGCTCACTCACAGCGTAGCTCTTGGAGAGAGACACTAGAGGCCAACAGAGGAATAACTAAGACTGCCCGTTAAGACCGAGGGGCAAGATCGCGGGGAATGTGTCATATTCATTTTCTGTGTAAATTGTTGTTTTTGCATGAACTCCATTGCACTTTTGCCTTTGTGCGTCAGATAAATTGTCAGATCAAACTATATTTTTTTTAGCTTCAGAGCTTTAGCCACGCCCCCTTTTTAGTCGACTAATCGGTCGATGGGACATGTCTTTAGTCGACCAAGAATTTCTTTGGTTGACTACAGCCCTACCTGTATTTATTTATTTATTTATTTTGCTGCAGCAGTGTTTTGTATCTGCACTGAGCTCACAGGTCCCATCACAGAGGGCTTCTAAAGCTGAGTTGTTCAGGGCCTGAGCTGAGATAGAGGTTGGAGGCACCTTTTATCAGGGGCCTCTTTTTTCAATTTAAAAAATAAGAATATCACTCCTAAAATGTATCAGATTGTGGGTAATTGCATAGGATTTATTAAAATTTTCCACACCCCCCGATTTTATATCAGGACCTATTCATATTGAAATCTTTTTTGGAATAAAGACCTTATGTGTCCCAATACTTCAAGTGGCTGTGGTGTGAATCTAAACTAAATGAAAATATATTTTGCTCCCTGTCAATCAATAGTGCGGCTCTTCAAGGTTTTATGTCTCAATGCAAAAAATTTATACAAAAATTAAATAGATGAAATATAAACGTCGTCTCATCTCATGTGCCCTTTTTTTTTACTTTGAGCCCCTGCCCCTTTAGAGGTCTCTGCACGCCCCTGCCAGGATATGTACTGAGGCTTGGTCTCAGAGCCGGCCTCGTGCTCCGGGTAAAGCGCCCGGGGTTTGATCTCTCACTTCCCCAGAAAAGGAGCGTTGTGACTGGGGAGGAGCAGTGCCATCGACCGCTCCGAGCTCCGGGGACGAGCCGGAGGAAAAGTCGATCTCTTCTCCTGTGAGTGGAGCACTGAGACCCACGTACATGCAGAGCTGTCGACCCTCTGGAAGTGGAAGTGTTCAACCAGCTTCTCTCTTGTCCTCACACCCAAAGCGTGCGCCTCACGCGGCTCCACACCGAGCGCTGGAGATCAGTGGATACTAAGCCAAGCGCTGCACAAAGGAGCTGCTGCGGGACACAACCTTTGGCTCAGTCTCCAACAGTCAGTTTAGTCACACATGTGGAAGTCTTTCTGCGTGTGAGAGTGTGTAAAGTGACTGAGCGCAGACCTGTCGGTGTGTGTGTACTGCGTAAACAGAGGACAGCGTGTCCACAGGCTTTTTGATTTAATATTGAAATTGGAAAACAAGGAACAGTCATTTTTCCATTTTGAATTTCAGATTTCAAATCAAAAATCAAATGACGTACTCAGACCGTCAGCATCACTTTAAGGCCAATTCATACTTCAGCCGACGTCCGAACTTTGTTTGACCAGCTCAAGCTGGTTGTTCTTACAGCCTCTGTTCTTCAGTTCATGCAGGTTGTTCTTGACACATCAGCTGAGCAGAACTTTGTTCACAGAGCTGTGCGACAGCTCGGCTCTGATTGGATAGTTTTTCCAAAGAGGGCAGGGTTTCTCGTAGAATCCACTGATGATTCTTTTGACAGTTCTGTCCTGCCCGCAGCTGAACATGCTGCTCTCCCCAAGGTCAGCGTAAAGTACGGCTGTTAACTAATAACGTTCCACCGTTTGTCTGTTTGTTTGTCCCACATTTCAGGCAGAGTCTGTCGTTAATACAAAGATTGAATAATTAACAAAACAACGAGCTACAGACGAGGTCAAAATGAGAAGAGGGGTGTAAAGGGGTGTTACACACAGCTCTACGGCCTCATCAGCACCATGTGCGAAACACAACAACAGGAGCACATGGAATCACAAACACACACACATGTTGTGTTTTCATATCTTATTCAACACTCACAACCAGCCAAAACTCAGCAATTCAAACATTACCTCGTACATCTGTTAAAATAATTGCTAAAAGCTCCAGTTCAATCACAACATGAGTACAGCCTCAAAAACAACACACACTGTAAGATACCAGACCAAACACGCAACAGCCCCACCTACACACACTGAGGTACTACTATTAATAATAAAAAATAAAGATATTGTGGTACCACAAGCTCATTTTACACATGATTTCATGATTTCAACAGTGCTTTAGTTGCTCAGATTTGTGCTAAAATTAAACTAAAAAGCTAATCTCTTACCTTCTTCAGAAGTAAGCAGTCTCATCTTGCTCTTGTTTGTTGTGTCTCCAAAAGTGTACAATATAGTCCAAAGGCAGAGCTGAAACCTATCCAGGTCCGAAGTTAAAAGTTAAAATAGTAGTTTGCTGTTGTTATTTTCCTTCCACTGACTGTGAGACGGTGCTGCAGCCGCTAGGCGAGTCAAAGCTAGTATCTTAGGCAGCAGAAATCCGATTGGTTAAAAGCATAATAGACTACGATAAGAACCAATCACTGCACCTTAGCCTGCGCCCCAGGGGCGTGGCTAAGGCTGCAATGTAATGAAGAGACGACGTCATTTTCCCACAAAACTTCAGGCACTCCCATGGATGTCTATTTGAGCATGGTTTCCCTGCACCCAAAATGGAGGTCAATGAGACACAAAAGCCAAACAAATGAAGCAACTTACAGTATGTTGTAAGACCGTTTTAAACATTATTAAAACATATATTGTGTTGACATACGGCACTTTTTACACACAATATACACTTTAAAAGTAAAAAAAAAAAAATTTTATTTATTTTTTTTTTGCAGGGGGTGGAGCGGGAGTGCGGCGCACCTGCGCCCCCTAGTGACCAGCCGCCACTAGTAACCGCGTGGCAGCGTTTGTTAGGGCTGATGGGGGCGGAGTCGAAAGGAGTTCAGCTGCAGCGTCTGCTGAAGTCTGAATGTCAGAGCCCAAACCAACTTTGTTCTTGTTCTTACGGCTCGAGCGGGCCAAACAAACTTCTTCTGAAGTACGAGTAGGCCTGTAGTGTGTTCAGGGCCGGCCCAGGGCATAGGCGATCTAGGCAGTGGCCTAGAGCGTCATCTAGTGGAGAGGGCGCCAAATTTTCATCAGAAAAAAAAAAAAAAAACTATCATTGCAAGCATCGGAGGAGCCGTGTGTAAGGAAGAATGCTGTGTGGTGTTGTTCAGCAGAAGCTTTTTGCAAAGCCCTTGCTTGAAGAAAAGAAGAGTGGATTTATTCATTTTGAGGTAGAGAAAACGCAAATCTCACTGTGCCCAGCGCTCTCTTGTTCGAAAGGGAACTACACACGTGGAGACAAACGGAACAGCGCAGGGCGACAGTCTGCCTGGGTAAGACTTATGTTTCGTTTGTTTTGGGCACTTCTGAAAACTTCATCTACTTAAACAGCTTGTCAAGTAACTTACGTATCAATCTGCAGTGTTGAGCGTGTGTGTAATGCGTGTGTATTGTGTGTGTGAGCGTTGGAGCTGCGTGCTGCTGGTATTATTGCCGCCTCCTTTTACTGTAAGGAACTGGGGTGATGGCTCTTGGCTCGCTTTGCCTTTCACTCAGAAACATTTGCGCTGTTTTATCTTTCTCTCGCTCACTCTCTCTCTCACTCTCTCTCTCTCTCTCTCTCTCTCTCTCTCTCTCTCTCCTCTCTGTCTTATCTCTCTATCTCTCTCACTTGGCTGCGTGTGTCAAGTTGTAGGCTATACAGTGTTAAACGAGAGCTGTTTAAAAGACAGAAAGTTTTTTAAAAAGCGGGTCAACCACCCAGGGATCTTATACAAAATTTGAGCTTCGTTTTGGTCCTTATTCTGTACAAATCTGCCTTAAAGTCACGGAGAAAAGGTCCGAAACATACGATGAAACAAAACAAGCGCACATTTGAAATCGACGCGTAACAGCGCAGCGCGGAAAGCTTCTAAGTGATCTTTACACACAGCTTATGAATGTGACATAAACAGAAGTTTAGACAGTGGGCTAAAGTGAGTGCAACAGTGTTTTCTCTGCTCTAATCACACAGGACAGTCCTGAGTCTGCCTGACGCTCCTAAAACCCAGTTTTACAGGGGCCCCCCAATGATGGTCTCTATGGGGGGGCCCTATATGATTTTTTTTTTTTTTTGCCTTGTCTTCTTAAATATCAAAAAATTACATCATATCACATCTAAAACACACCAAAATACAGGAATTTGCATAGGATTTTTAAATATTCTCCTAACCCCCAGAATTACATTTAAACCTTGTTATATTTAAATATATTTGTAAAAAGTACTTATAAATATATAGGTCTGTGTTGTAAAACTTTAAATCAAATTAAATAAATTAACTAATTAATTAGGTAAAATAATTGATTTCGCCCCCTGGTGGTGGCAATAGGTTGATGTGGGGGCGCCATATGAAATTTTGCCTAGGGCGCCAAAATCCCTAGGGCCGGCCCTGAGTGTGTTATTCTATCGTGCACATTGTCCTTCAGCGCGATAGTCCAGTCTGACCACAGCAGCAGCAGCAGGAGTGAGTCTGTTATGTCTCTGATGGCTCTTCTTGGACAGACGTGTTTTCTTTCCATCGTCAGTGGACAGCTCTCGTGTTTGTTTGTTTGTTTGTTTGTTTGTTTGTTTGATTGATGTTTTGTTTGTTCTGCTGCAGCTCTGACGTCCACAGATGTAAAAGTGGGGAGAGATCTGAACGTCCTGCTGAGCCTGAACAACAGAGGCATGTTTGAAATAACTTACCTGGTGAGTGAAGTTCAAACATCTTGTACAAACTAAAGGAAACGTAGTGAATATGTTTGTTGTTTCAGGCGGTGAGTCGAGGTCAGCTGGTCGGCTTCGGCAGGCGTCTGTCGGAAAATCAAGCAGCTGTTGTTTTGTCTGTCCCAGTCTCCAGAAGAATGCTGCCGTCCTTTCGTCTGATCGTTTACTACCACCACAGTCCGTCTGAGCTGGTGTCTGACTCCGTTTGGGTGGACGTCTCTTCTGTGGCCACGGTAAGAACCCTCCTGTGGGTCCTCGCCCCTCCGTCTGAGAACCACTGCTCTAAACGAGACTGTAACAGCGACGTCAGAGGCACGAGCAGCGAGGAGACTAGAGGAAGTGAGGGAACAAGCGCAGCAAAGTTCAGATTCAAGGCGCCTTTTGACAGACACTAGTGATGCGCGGGTCGACCCGTAACCCGCGGGACCCGCGGTCAGCCCGCGGGTTCGGGCGGGTCGGATAGCACAATTTAAAGAAGTGGGCCGGGTTCAGGTGGGTCAGGTCTAAACCCATATTCAAACGCTCGTATCATGTTTGGCTTCAAGTGACGTGAACGTCAGTCCAATAAGCCTCATGTCAAGCACGTTAATTCTGTTTAACATAAGACACAACTTATGCGTTCTGAGCTTAGTTTATTTAGGCTACAACTGGCTATAAAACAGAAAGAAAGATGGACAAGAGTTCAACTACAAGTAGAACGTCGTTCTGTGGAGACGGGGCAGCAGGTTATCGACTCGTCATAAACACATAACTACACAATGCTCCAGCCTGAACTTCATCATTGTAAACTAAACGAAAGAGTCAAATCCTCACTTGGAGAAACGTCCAGACTCCAGAGCATGTTGACGTTTAAATAACCCTCACAAACAACTTTTTACTCACCGTGAATGTCTGACGAAGTCTGACGGGGTCCACTGTCCAGGTGAAGCTTAAAATACATCTGTCTGACGGAGATTAATCCAGTTGTTTGTATCCACATCACAGGGCTTTGCAGATCCGCGGTAAAAGTCTGTTGTTCTGTTTCTTTCCGCTTAAAATCCCGACGCATTGTCTAAATCCACGAGTAAATTCAGTCTGCATTTGCGTTCTGCGAGCAGCGGCCAAAAACATGCTCAGTAAACAGCCGCTGAAGCCTCTTGTAGTTGCCGCTTCCTGCTGCTGACATGATCTTATCGTTTTGAGCGCTACAAAAACAACTTTCTCTCCAAAAATAAGTCCCGCTGCTGAACTGTAAACAACCCAGCCTCTCACAAAGATCGTGTGTGACGAGAAGATGAGCTACTCTGTACAGATAAAAGTGTATCTGCTCATTTCAGACAAACGTACCCCGCGGAGGCCGCAGCTCGCAAAAAAACAACGTTTTATGCAGTTTTAATGTGTGCGGGTTCGGGTTGGGTCGGGCTGAATTTTAAATCGGGTCGGGCGGGGCGGGTCACAAAAAAAGCTGACCCGCGCATCACTAACAGACACACACCAGGCACTCAAAATGCTCTGATAACTGATGATGTTCTTTGGTTCTAAAATTATTTTATATACAATCATTTGTAAAAATACAAAACTTACAATTATGTAGGAATTACAGTTTTTGACTGAATTATATAAGAGAAATAAAACTCTGAAATAGCAGATTTTTTGTTCACAGACGAACATTTTCCGTTAAGAACAAAGTTTGTAAATGCCATGACTTTGTTTTCTTTTAAAAGACAATGTGTTTGATGTATTTCCCTTGTCGACATGTTTGGGCTGCTGTCAGCGAGCCTCTTCAGGACAGTCAGCGTTCTGGTGGGGACGTGTCGTATATCAGACACTTCCTGGAGGCGTGGTCAGCCCGTCGATCAGACTGACCACGCCTCCTGTCGCCCGGTGTCTCTGGAGGAGGGTGTCCCAGGTGTGCCACAGGAGGAACGCCCCGTCGCCGCGGGTAACGCTGTTGGTGTCCCGCTTTCTGATAGTAGAAAGTATTGACTCTGTCAAAACGTCTTGATCTTCGGAAACTCTGTCCAGATGAAGCCTTTCTACTATGGATGACTCCTGAACGAACGAGGGATTACACCGTCCCACTTCCTGATCTTCCTGATCTCTCGGCCTCCTTGATCCAGCGTTTATATTTGTCCCAATCCATAATGTGGTTATTTCTCTTGCAGTGTCTGATATGTCTGACTTTAAATTTGTGTTCTGGTGAGTCTTCCTGATGAACACTCCTTCTGGTGTTCTTTTTTACGGTTTGGTTTGACTGCTGTGGTTATGTTGTATTTTTTCTGTGATGTATGGTAAAGTGACTGTGTTTGTGTGGTCATTCTGCCCCCTGCTGGTCTCGTGTGTTTGTTTCTTTACTGATTTTGTGTTTGACCTGTTGCCTGCTCAAACACACCAAACTTTCTATCTTTTAAAAGAAAACAAAGCCAAAAGTGTTCGTAAGGATCCTGTGTAAGGAGAACATGTTATGACAAGACAAAAGTCCTCATGTTTACGCTGTTAAAAGATGTTTCCTTCAGAATCCAGTAAATGTACAAAGTGAAGTGTATCTATATTATATTATACAATCGATGACGCAGAGTTTAGAATTTTCTAAGCTCGTGAAACAGAAGCTGGAGGCACAGATCCTGGGATGACAGAACTGATACTTTAAACACACATGTTGTTTGTTTTTAGCTGAAATTAGAACCGAAGCGTCCTTCCTCGTCATATCGGCCGGAGAGTAGACTTTCTCTGAAGATCACTGGAGACCCTGGAGCCACTGTGGCCCTGTCAGCTGTGGACAAAAGCGTCTCTGCTCTGAACAAGCTCTGGCTCACACAGAAGAAGGCACGTCTCATGAACATTCTCCTGCTGCAGCGTCTGTGTCTGTGCTTTACACGGCTCTGGTCTCTTCAGGTGTGGGAGACGGTGGAAAAGGCCGACTCCGGCTGCTCTCCGGGCGGAGGAAGGGACGACATGGCAGTGTTTTCTGACGCAGGACTTTTGTTTGACTCGGACGCAGCTGGAGAGACTCTGCACAGACGAGGCAAAGAAGCACAAACACATCAGCATGAGAACGTTCTGTAACTTCTGACTTAAGCTGTGTTTTGTGTCGTTTTTCAGATGTAAAATGTCCTGCTGCGGCCAGGAAAAAACGAGACACCACTGAAACTGGACTCAATCTCGGTAAAAAGACAAATCTCAATGGTTCAGCCATAGGCGGAGCTACCATTAGGCAAGTGTAGGCGACCGCCTAGGGCCTCGAATCTGACAGGGCTCGAACTCGCACCGTCCCGAGTCAGATGCCTTGTCGCAGCCTCACACACGGTGCACGGATGAAGCCCTGGTGGTGCAGAAGCACCTGCCCCTTTGGCATAAGTGTTCTGGTTAATGTAGCCTACAAATGTAGCTTCAACTGTTTAAGACTTAATACAAGCTCACTACTGACGAATGCACTGTTCCCTCTCCCCGCTCTCTCTCTCTCTCCCTCCTCTGCCTGCGCTGTGCATCTTTGCTTCTTCTTTTGCTCTGCATCTTACTTTGCTCTTCTATAACTGCTGCCATGGAACAAGTGACCCACACTCTGCTTTAAAACACCAACATAAAGCATTGCCAAAGCGCTAAAGGCGTTAAACAAGAGGAAGACTTCCTCTCTCCCTGGAATTAATAAGTCAAGTCATTAAGAGCAAATAGGGCGAAATGAAAAACTGATGGAACAGTTTTGAATCCACATATCTGCTCTACTCAGTCTAAGCTTTAATTCAGTTTTTATTTTTGACAATCCGCCTTATATTGACAAAGTTATGAGTAAAAGAGCTGGTGAAATAATGCGCCTACTTCTGCACGTTCTGTAGCGGAAATAACGGCGGCGGTGCATTTATTTGAAAAGAGACAAAGCAACACAATAAACATCTCGTAAACATAAGTCCTGGAATCCAACTACAAAAAAGTTTCAGACGCATGATTTTTGTCTGTGGCTTCATTTACAAACCACAGACGAGCTGCGCGAAAAAGTCTGTCTGCAAACCTGCAGGCTGCAGTCACGAGCACCTACAGTGTGAGACTGCAGCTGGTGTGAAAGAGTCTGTCTGCAGATCTACAGTCTGAAGACCACTGAGACAGTCACTGGTTCAAAGTAAGTCTTTTTCTAGAAGGCAACAAATGTGAGCTATTACAATAAAGTAATTGATTATTAAAAGATTGCAGAAAATAGTATCAGACTGTAGACAAATATACCCCAAATTGCAGGAATTACATCTATTTCAGCCAAAAATCTCCTGGGAGAGGACCCCCAGACCCCCCACACAAATATTTAAGTTTGAGGCTTGTATAAAATGTTGTTTAAGCTGCACACTCAAGCAATGATCATGTATAGTTAATTTCAAGTAATATGAGGGAAAACAGACTAATCCATATTTCAGGAGAAAATTGCAATACCAAAATGACTCTTTTGTCGGATTAGGGGGGGCCACAAACTTAAGTTCGCCTAGGGCCCCCAGAAGGCTAGCTCCGCCACTGGGTTCAGCTTATATTTTCTTATTATAGTAGCAAAAAAACTTGATTGTTTTTTCTGTTGCTACTACACAGAAAAAACAATCAAACAAAAACAGCTCAGTATCCTTGTAAGAGATTTACAAAAAGTTTAAGGTCGAGGCTAAGGACCAGACCCATCTGCACAAGGACGAGGTTTTTATTGAGTCTGACAGCACTGCTCAGTACAACCTGTGTTTTCAGAATCTGTAGATGAGGAGGACCTCAGATACATGGAGAGTGATTATACCGCTTCGAATAACATTTCGTGACAGAATTGGGTTAGAGACATTAAAACTTCCTCAGTGTGGAAAGGAAACTTGGTAAGAAGAGTCTCATTTTGTTTCTGTTTTTCTGCCGCTGTTGTTAAATAACCTTTGATTTCAGTGAAGCTGAGACGAGCTTTTATCTCTCAGACTCCATCACGACCTGGCAGATCTCCGGCATCAGTCTGTCAGAAAACACTGGTGAGAAGTGTCTTTTACTGAAGCTTTTCTAAAAACTAATCATGTGTTACTTTAGGAATCTGCGTGGGAAAACCTCTGGACGTCGTTGTGTTCAAAGAGTTCTTCATAGACGTCAGACTTCCTTCTTCTGCGGTGAAAGGAGACAGATAGAAGTCAGGACGATTGTACAACTACCTGCAGGATCCATCACGGTGAGGTTTTAGGACAACTACCTGATAGGAATCCCATCACGGTGAGTTTTAGGACAACTACCTGCAGGATCCCATCACGGTGAGTTTTAGGAAAACTACCTGCAGGATCCCATCACGGTGAGGTTTTAGGAAAACTACCTGCAGGTTCCCATCACGGTGAGGCGTTATTCCTTTGTTATGGAGCTGCTTCCCTCTTTGATCTTTGGGTTTCCAGTTCACTCTGTTTGGTTGTGGAGTTCCATGTACACTTTACCTGCCAGCACCTTACACCTGCAGTTCTATTCCATCCCTCCTGACCGCTAGAGCACTGAATGATCATCATTGCACCGGAAGCTCAGTCTTTTTTCATCTTCTTGGATGTAGGTTGTCTGTTTGCACTGATATTGCTGCAGATCCACAGATTTGTTTTGTAAAAGTAGCTTATAACAGGTAGCCTGGTTTTACCACGGTCGGTAAAACCGAGTCGACCCCGCTCTCCAGGGGCTGTGTAAGCTATGGTTCATCTACTCCAATTACGTTCAATCGGTAAGTGCTGTTACGTTATTCAACCATCATTGTTAGGTAATTTATTAGCGTGTACAGCTAATTTATTATCTGGTGTCTGGCCCTAGTCGAGTCGGCCTTAATGTAGGCTGGCATTGTTATCTGTGCCGCTGCCGTTTTCGGGTCAGCTTTACTTTCAGCGTTTGTTATTGCTCCCGTCTTTCGGATCAGTTTTGTGTATTTGGTATTGCTGCCGTTTTTGGTCCAGCTTGTATATTTTTCTTCTCACTGCCACTTTTCGGTTTATTTATTTTGTCTATTTCTGAAGTTGTAGTTTTTTTTTTGGTACCATTAACACTCGTGGTGGTTATTAACTCTGAGCACCAGTGGCGTTTCCTGCTCGACCTGTCCCTGTACTTTTTTTTTTGCCTGTGACACTTGTTTTTGCCAAGAGTCGTGTCCATCGTGCTTCAGATACTGCCTGCATGAATTGTGGTATTATGTCCCGTGCAGTGTGTGAGGCCCGGTTGGCTCCGATTGACGGGTGCGGTGTCGTAGGTTTACAGCCAAACATCCACAAACTGTGTAGACAGCCTACCCTTACAAGGAAGAGAAGCATTCAACTGGGCTGTCTGTTAGAGTGGACTCCCGGTCTTCCAAGCTTGCCCAGATGAAGACACTCCTGCAGTCTATTCAGGCAGCAGCGCGAGTGGACCTGGCAGGGGGCCCTTTTTTTTACAGGAAGACGCTTTGTCAGTGGCAACGTCAGACTCCCAGTTTCAAGATTTGGACTTTGTAGCTCAAGATTCAGGTTCAGTTTTTTTGCTTTTTTACCGCTTCCGAGTAGCCTCGATGCTTCTGAAGCCTCTGGCGCATTCTTTAGACCAGTGGTTCTCAAAGTGGGGTCCAGGGACCCCTGGGGGTCCTTGGGCCATATGTTGGGGGCCTCCAAATTTTTTTCAAAAATTGGTAATTTTTTCAACATTATAATTTCTTATGATATATAACTCTAAATATGTAATGTTTAGAATAGAAACTAGTTACCAGAAAAAATAACACTAAGAAACTAACATTTTATTCAAATTCTGATTTACTTGGCTTGATTTTTAGAACTATCCTGTGATGCCAATGCAAAAAACAATAGGGGGTCCTTGGAAAATGTTTGAATCCATAGGGGGTCCCTGACATTAAAAAGTT
Source organism: Mugilogobius chulae (assembly GCA_038363315.1). NCBI lineage: Eukaryota > Metazoa > Chordata > Actinopteri > Gobiiformes > Gobiidae > Mugilogobius > Mugilogobius chulae. Next base: position 2,517,555 of record CM076405.1, on the reverse strand, counting down.
TGAGAACCCCTGCTTTGGACGGCAGAGTTATACAGCCTCTGTTGTTGTTCCTCCATCTGAGGGATACATTAAAGAGCTTCATGCATGTTTGGCTGACACACAGCTGTTTTTAAGGCCCACGGCTGATGGCAGGGCCCTCACATCAATGCAGGATGCACCCAAGTGTGGCCTGGGCCATATGCCTTCAGTTGAGTCTGGTATCTTTGATTGTGTCGCCAGATAAGGCCTTGCGACCCAACGCCTGTTGTCCACGACCACAGTGCAGAATTACAGATGAGCTGCTGTTTTGGTCTCATGATGGGGGGGCACGTATGGGCCATTCTGGCAATTCACTGTCCCACCAATTGCTCGGCCTTGCGTCTGCACCTACTCAGGGTCTTGTGGATACTTCTCTCCAGGCTTCTCGTCCAGTGGCAAAACCCTGTCTCTTTCGCAGTGAACACTCGAGGTCACAACTTCCATATGTCCTCCGCTCTGCTCAGCCGGACTGTCAGGGCCGAGGAGATCACAAGTGAAGCTTTGGGGTTGGCGGTAGGCTACTTCACCCCGGAACAGCTACATTATTGGCCTACCCACACATCAGATCTTTGGTGTTGACCACCTTGTCTTGCGGGTACAGACGCCAGTTTCGTCGTCGGCCTCCTGCTTTTGGCTAGGTTCGTTGGACAGTTATCCACGACCCGGCAAAGGCACCGGCTCTTCTCAAAGACATTTCCACCCTCCTGGAGAAGGGTGCTACAGTACCTGTGGAACTCTTGCTGGACCCAGGGAGGGTTTATTCACTATATTTCCTGGTTCCCAAGAAGACTGGCGATTTACACCCAGTTTTGGATCTCAGGCGTATGAATGTGTTTTTAAAAGTCCTGCGGTTTCAAGAGAGATGCTACAGGCTATATCTGTGGGTGAGATTCTTTTCACGACTACTTTCATATTCCAATTGCTCGTTCCCACTAGAGGATTTTGCGCTTTGCATTTGTGAGCAGGCATATCGAATTCAGGGTGCTTCCTTTAGGTCTGTTCCTCTGTGTTGTTGCGGCTGCTCTCTCTCCGTTGCAGGCACGAGGGCTGAAGGTTCTGCCGTATCTTGACGATTGGCTCATTTGTGCCTCGACTCGCATCCAGGCTCTGCGAGTCACACAGACTGTCCTGGGGCACCGTTTGGGCCTGATAGTGAACCTTGCCAAGAGCAACTTGGTTCCATCTCAGAATACAGTCTTTCTCAGGGTTGTTTTCAACAACACTGAAAGGGAGTATTTTGCGTTGCTGGTGTGGATATTGCGAATCACTGTGGTGAGCCCGGTCAGAGCTCAATGAAGAGTCAGTTTACTTAATGGTGGTTTATTGATAAAGGTAATTTACAGTTTGCAGCCAGGTGGTAGCAGGTATAGATGTGTGTGGTTCTATAATAAAAACAAAGATAAATAAATATTAGCTTATTAATAATAACTTGGACTGTACATATTTACAATAAACAAATCTGGCTAAACTACAAATAAACTAACTACAATGTAACACAATGTATCAATGTACAACATCACACTTTACACTCTAAACATACTTTAAGGGCTAAACTACTAATTAACAACATGTACAATGGCGATAGCCTTAATGGCGTCTGCACGTGATGAACGCATGCCTAAATGACGAACACAATTAACACTCAACTCTTGAAATAAATCCACATGCATTTCACGCTACTTACTTTTATCACGCACACTCTAGCACTCAAATGGCAAACAGGCAAACAAACTGCAACTTGAACTAAACATAAAACTTTGGCACGGCAAACTCTAAATGGCGACTCGTATCCTTCTTCTTCTTCATGAGCCGAACAGCTCCCAGCTCACCGGTAGTCTTAACTCCGCCCCTTAAAGGGCCAGCCGCCCCGGATTCACCTGTGAATACGACCAAATGAGAAAAGGCTGAGTCAGTGGTTAATCGTCCTTTGGTAAAGAAGGTAGACTAATGAGCTTCGCCACTGGTCGAACGTAGGTCCTTCCTTTCACCATGACTTCTGCAGATCTGATCCTATTGTCTGGTCCAGGAAAGACTTGAGATATTTTGCCCACAGGCCAAAGTGCCCGAGGTAGTTGGTGATCGACGACCATGATCACGTCTCCTACTTGTAGATTGGTTGATTCAGTCCGCCATTTCTGACGAGCCTGGAGCCCTGGCAGGTAGTGCTTTAGGAAATGTTGCCAGAAATGATCGGCCAGAATCTGGCTGTGTCTCCATCTTCTTCGCCCGAGAATCTCTGGGCCTTCATAGACGACTTGTGGCAGCGAGGCATCCCGCCGCCCATGAGGAGACAGTTGGGGGTCACGGGGTCTGGGTCAGCTACTTCGGAGGAGGTGTAGCCAAGGGGTTTTGAGTTGAGCATCCCTTCAACTTCAATCAAAACTGTGCGCAACACCTCTTCAGTGACTGATTGTGCTCCAATGGTTACTTGAAGTGCTGTCTTAAGTGAACGGATCTCACGTTCCCAGCACCCTCCAAAATGAGGTGCTCCTGGAGGGTTGAAAGCAAACGTGATCTATTGTGGAGCCAGCTGCTCTTTGATCTCGGGGTGAAGAGCTTGAAAGACTTCCTGCAGCTCTCGCTCTCCTCCACGGAAGTTTGTTCCCTGGTCACAGAGAATCTCTTTGGGCTTTCCTCGTCTGCTACAAAGCGTCTCAGAGCCATAAGAAATGAGTCGGTGTCCATACTGGGGATCAAATCTAGGTGAACAGCCCTAGTAGTCAGGCACTTAAACAATATTCCCCATCTTTTCTCATTTCTTCGGCCAATCTTGATTACATAAGGCCCGAAACAATCTACACCTGTGGAGTAGAATGCCGGTTTGAAGAGACGCAGTCTAGCTGGAGGCAAATCGGCCATTCTGGGTGGATGTGGGTGACCTTTCCACTTCTTACACTCAGTACAGTGTCTCTGGTGGCGACGCACTGCTTCACGTCCACGTAACACCCAGTATCTCCTCCTGATCTCAGAAAACACTCTTTCTGGCCCGGGATGTTGGAGCTTATCATCATAATGCTTTATGATGAGTCGAGTTAGAGGGTGTCGTGGTCCAGCACAATGGGGTGCACTTCTTCTACTGCCAGGTCAGGATTACGGCGCAGGCGGCCTCCCACTCTGATGAGTCCTGTAGCCTCATCAAACTCAGGTGCAAGTAGAAGGATGCGGCTGGACTTCGATATTGGTTTACTGGCCTTTAATTGGGTCACCTCCACTGGGAATGACTCTATCTGGGCCTGCCGCAGAACCTCACGTTCAGCAGCAGCATAGGAGTCAGCGTCCAGGGGTCACTGGGGTCAGCCGCCCCGTGTAACTGACGGGCTGTGGCCTCTAGGTAGCTGTCCAGGGTGTGGTGCTGAAGTGGATCTGGAACACTTGAAGCAGACATGGTTAGGACAATGTGGCGTTTTAGCTCACCTTCAGGTTCAGCCTGGGGACAAGGGAGTGCTTCAGGCCATTCACTTGGGGCTAGTTTCAGAAATGGTGGCCCGTCTGTCCATCTATTCCCTCTGCTGATGTCTTGAAGGGTTAGGCCACGAGTGATGTCATCTGCTGGGTTGTCTTTCGAGGGCACGTGCCGCCATGTGGCTGCTTCAGTCAGCTCTTGTATTTCTGCCACACGGGTGCCCACAAAAACCTTATAACGGCAGGAGTCTGAGCTCAACCAGCTTAAAACAGTGGCTGAGTCAGACCATAAGGTGCAGCTGTGAATACGAAGGGTTAACTCTGTGCTGATGACTTTGTAGAGCTGAGCACCTGTAAGGGCTGCACACAGCTCCAGGCGGGGTACTGATTGCTGCTTCTTAGGGGAGACACGAGAGCGCGCTGCCAGAAATGCAACCTCAACTTGTCCCTCTGGAGTCTCAGTCCTTAGATAAGCCACAGATCCATAGGCCTGTTCTGAGGCGTCACAGAACACGTGGATGTCTCGAATGCTGCTGGGTTGGTCCAGGCGGGCGGTGGTGTAACACCTGGGGAGGGTTATCTCAGGTAGGTGTACAAGCTCAGCTTCCCATGTACGCCACTTCTCCAGGAGCTCCTCTGGCAGCTGTGGGTCATCCCAATCCCTCTTTTTCTCCCACAAGTGGCGCACAATGACCTTGGCTCGGGTGGTAAATGGAACTATGAAGCCAAGAGGATCATATTGGCTAGCTAAAACTCTGTATATGTTCCTCATTGTAGCCACGGAGCAGTCAATGTGTCTTGTGCTTGTAAGTGAGGGTGTCAGACTTACAGTTCCAGTGCAGGCCTAGAGCTGGCTCCTGAATGTCGGGCTGACCTTGGCTGAGCCACAACTCACAGCTGGATGACCTGAGCTCTGGTGGGAGATGGTTACAACGCTTGGTGTGTTACTTGCCCACTGCCTAAGTTTAAATCCTCCTTTGACCAGGAGATGGCGCAGCTTGTCAACAAGAGACTTGGCAGCAACTGGAGAGGTAAGACTCTGTAAACAATTGTCCACATAGAAAGACTTGTTAATGGCAACCTGGACATCTTCTTCTTGCTGGCTGTGGTCAATGACGTGTTTCTGCAGTGCAAACGTTGCACAGCAAGGGCTGCATGTTGTTCCAAAAGGCAGTACTTGCCACTCATAGACATCAGGTGGGTTATCTCGCTTCATGTCTCTCCACAGAAATCTCAGCAGTGGACGGTCTGCTGGAGAAGCCTCACCTGGTGGAACATGCCGCGGATATCACTACTGAAGGCTATGGCATGCTCCCTGAAACGTAGTAGCACAGCTAACAGGGCGGGACCAAGAGTGGGACCTGGTAAAAGAAGCTGATTAAGATTGTGACCCTGATGCTGGAATGAGCAGTTAAATACCACCCGGTTCTTCCCATTATGCTCAACCATATGGTGCGGTATATACCAGGCCTCAGCACTGCTTTCCACTTGGTGGGGTGCTAGTTTCACTGCATAGCCAGCCTCCACTAGCTTCTCGATCTCTCTCTGATATGCAGCAGCTTGTTCTGGAGCTTTAGCTAAGCGCTTCTCTGTGCCTCTCAGGTGTGGCAGCACAGACTCTGGTGTGGCTTTGAGCAATGGCATGTCTTTAACTCGCAGGAGGGGTGTGGCATAGCGCTCTATGCCATCAACATTAACTCTCACTGTTTGGGTTTGCAGGAGCTTTACTGCCTCTTGATCTTGCCGGGACCTTACTGCCATCTTCTCACTGCGATAAGGAAGCACATCCATCTGCCACAGCTTTTCGACACAGGAGAACAGCTCTGAATGTGAGGGAGCAGACGTGAATAGGCAGTGACTTACATTGGAGCTGGACTTGATGGCTTGAGCTGGTCCCTGTAGTGTCCATCCAAGCAGGGTCTTTATGGCTGCCGGTCCACCAGGAGGTCCCATTCTGACTGGCTCTATGGGTGTAATGAGATGCGTGTAGTCTGCACCTATGAGAAGCATGGGACGGACACTGTTCAAAGGTGGGAGGGGCAAACCTGAAAGGTGCTTGTACTTCTGCTGAGACTAGCCACTGGGTGGGAATGCTCTGCTAAACTCAGTTGCTCAGATGTGAAAGCATTCTGATTGTGTAGTTTTGTCTGGGTTGGCAGCTGGAGAGATAGAGAAAGATACAGCTGCTCCATGAAGTTTCTCTACCTCTTGTCTGACTGTGCGGAGTGCCATCACCTCTTTACTGCCTTTAAGTCCCAACTGTTTAGCAGCTGACTGGAGAATTATTGTCGCTCAGATCCGTCGTCTAAAACAGCATATGTCTCTAGACACTTGTCTTCACTCCTGAGCAACACTTTACTGATCTTCAGCAGCACTTTACAGTTNTATCTCTCTCACTTGGCTGCGTGTGTCAAGTTGTAGGCTATACAGTGTTAAACGAGAGCTGTTTAAAAGACAGAAAGTTTTTTAAAAAGCGGGTCAACCACCCAGGGATCTTATACAAAATTTGAGCTTCGTTTTGGTCCTTATTCTGTACAAATCTGCCTTAAAGTCACGGAGAAAAGGTCCGAAACATACGATGAAACAAAACAAGCGCACATTTGAAATCGACGCGTAACAGCGCAGCGCGGAAAGCTTCTAAGTGATCTTTACACACAGCTTATGAATGTGACATAAACAGAAGTTTAGACAGTGGGCTAAAGTGAGTGCAACAGTGTTTTCTCTGCTCTAATCACACAGGACAGTCCTGAGTCTGCCTGACGCTCCTAAAACCCAGTTTTACAGGGGCCCCCCAATGATGGTCTCTATGGGGGGGCCCTATATGATTTTTTTTTTTTTTGCCTTGTCTTCTTAAATATCAAAAAATTACATCATATCACATCTAAAACACACCAAAATACAGGAATTTGCATAGGATTTTTAAATATTCTCCTAACCCCAGAATTACATTTAAACCTTGTTATATTTAAATATATTTGTAAAAAGTACTTATAAATATATAGGTCTGTGTTGTAAAACTTTAAATCAAATTAAATAAATTAACTAATTAATTAGGTAAAATAATTGATTTCGCCCCTGGTGGTGGCAATAGGTTGATGTGGGGGCGCCATATGAAATTTTGCCCTAGGGCGCCAAATCACCTAGGGCCGGCCCTGAGTGTGTTATTCTATCGTGCACATTGTCCTTCAGCGCGATAGTCCAGTCTGACCACAGCAGCAGCAGCAGGAGTGAGTCTGTTATGTCTCTGATGGCTCTTCTTGGACAGACGTGTTTTCTTTCCCATCGTCAGTGGACAGCTCTCGTGTTTGTTGTTTGTTTGTTTGTTGTTTGTTTGATTGATGTTTTGTTTGTTCTGCTGCAGCTCTGATGTCCACAGATGTAAAAGTGGGGAGAAATCTGAACGTCCTGCTGAGGCCTGAACAACAGAGGCATGTTTGAAATAACTTACCTGGTGAGTGAAGTTCAAACATCTTGTACAAACTAAAGGAAACGTAGTGAATATGTTTGTTGTTTCAGGCGGTGAGTCGAGGTCAGCTGGTCGGCTTCGGCAGGCGTCTGTCGGAAAATCAAGCAGCTGTTAATCTGTCTGTCCCAGTCTCCAGAAGAATGCTGCCGTCCTTTCGTCTGATCGTTTACTACCACCACAGTCCGTCTGAGCTGGTGTCTGACTCCGTTTGGGTGGACGTCTCTTCTGTGGCCACGGTAAGAACCCTCCTGTGGGTCCTCGCCCCTCCGTCTGAGAACCACTGCTCTAAACGAGACTGTAACAGCGACGTCAGAGGCACGAGCAGCGAGGAGACTAGAGGAAGTGAGGGAACAAGCGCAGCAAAGTTCAGATTCAAGGCGCCTTTTGACAGACACTAGTGATGCGCGGGTCGACCCGTAACCCGCGGGACCCGCGGTCAGCCCGCGGGTTCGGGCGGGTCGGATAGCACAATTTAAAGAAGTGGGCCGGGTTCAGGTGGGTCAGGTCTAACCCATATTCAAACGCTCGTATCATGTTTGGCTTCAAGTGACGTGAACGTCAGTCCAATAAGCCTCATGTCAAGCACGTTAATTCTGTTTAACATAAGACACAACTTATGCGTTCTGAGCTTAGTTTATTTAGGCTACAACTGGCTATAAAACAGAAAGAAAGATGGACAAGAGTTCAACTACAAGTAGAAAGTCGTTCTGTGGAGACGGGGCAGCAGGTTATCGACTCAGTCATAAACACATAACTACACAATGCTCCAGCCTGAACTTCATCATTGTAAACTAAACGGAAAGAGTCAAATCCTCACTTGGAGAAACGTCCAGACTCCAGAGCATGTTGACGTTTAAATAACCCTCACAAACAAGCTTTTTTACTCACCGTGAATGTCTGACGAAGTCTGACGGGGTCCACTGTCCAGGTGAAGCTTAAAATACATCTGTCTGACGGAGATTAATCCAGTTGTTTGTATCCACATCACAGGGCTTTGCAGATCCGCGGTAAAAGTCTGTTGTTCTGTTTCTTTCCGCTTAAAATCCCGACGCATTGTCTAAATCCACGAGTAAATTCAGTCTGCATTTGCGTTCTGCGAGCAGCGGCCAAAAACATGCTCAGTAAACAGCCGCTGAAGGCCTCTTGTAGTTGCCGCTTCCTGCTGCTGACATGATCTTATCGTTTTGAGCGCTACAAAAACAACTTTCTCTCCAAAAATAAGTCCCGCTGCTGAACTGTAAACAACCCAGCCTCTCACAAAGATCGTGTGTGACGAGAAGATGAGCTACTCTGTACAGATAAAAGTGTATCTGCTCATTTCAGACAAACGTACCCCGCGGAGGCCGCAGCTCGCAAAAAAACAACGTTTTATGCAGTTTTAATGTGTGCGGGTTCGGGTTGGGTCGGGCTGAATTTTAAATCGGGTCGGGCGGGGCGGGTCACAAAAAAAGCTGACCCGCGCATCACTAACAGACACACACCAGGCACTCAAAATGCTCTGATAACTGATGATGTTCTTTGGTTCTAAAATTATTTTATATACAATCATTTGTAAAAATACAAAACTTACAATTATGTAGGAATTACAGTTTTTGACTGAATTATATAAGAGAAATAAAACTCTGAAATAGCAGATTTTTTGTTCACAGACGAACATTTTCCGTTAAGAACAAAGTTTGTAAATGCCATGACTTTGTTTTCTTTTAAAAGACAATGTGTTTGATGTATTTACCTTGTCGACATGTTTGGGCTGCTGTCAGCGAGTCGTCTTCAGGACAGTCAGCGTTCTGGTGGTGACGTGTCGTATATCAGACACTTCCTGGAGGCGTGGTCAGCCCGTCGATCAGACTGACCACGCCTCCTGTCGCCCGGTGTCTCTGGAGGAGGGTGTCCCAGGTGTGCCACAGGAGGAACGCCCCGTCGCCGCGGGTAACGCTGTTGGTGTCCCGCTTTCTGATAGTAGAAAGTATTGACTCTGTCAAAACGTCTTGATCTTCGGAAACTCTGTCCAGATGAAGCCTTTCTACTATGGATGACTCCTGAACGAACGAGGGATTACACCGTCCCACTTCCTGATCTTCCTGATCTCTCGGCCTCCTTGATCCAGCGTTTATATTTGTCCCAATCCATAATGTGGTTATTTCTCTTGCAGTGTCTGATATGTCTGACTTTAAATTTGTGTTCTGGTGAGTCTTCCTGATGAACACTCCTTCTGGTGTTCTTTTTTACGGTTTGGTTTGACTGCTGTGGTTATGTTGTATTTTTCTGTGATGTATGGTAAAGTGACTGTGTTTGTGTGGTCATTCTGCCCCCTGCTGGTCTCGTGTGTTTGTTTCTTTACTGATTTTGTGTTTGACCTGTTGCCTGCTCAAACACACCAAACTTTCTATCTTTTAAAAGAAAACAAAGCCAAAAGTGTTCGTAAGGATCCTGTGTAAGGAGAACATGTTATGACAAGACAAAAGTCCTCATGTTTACGCTGTTAAAAGATGTTTCCTTCAGAATCCAGTAAATGTACAAAGTGAAGTGTATCTATATTATATTATACAATCGATGACGCAGAGTTTAGAATTTTCTAAGCTCGTGAAACAGAAGCTGGAGGCACAGATCCTGGGATGACAGAACTGATACTTTAAACACACATGTTGTTTGTTTTTAGCTGAAATTAGAACCGAAGCGTCCTTCCTCGTCATATCGGCCGGAGAGTAGACTTTCTCTGAAGATCACTGGAGACCCTGGAGCCACTGTGGCCCTGTCAGCTGTGGACAAAAGCGTCTCTGCTCTGAACAAGCTCTGGCTCACACAGAAGAAGGCACGTCTCATGAACATTCTCCTGCTGCAGCGTCTGTGTCTGTGCTTTACACGGCTCTGGTCTCTTCAGGTGTGGGAGACGGTGGAAAAGGCCGACTCCGGCTGCTCTCCGGGCGGAGGAAGGGACGACATGGCAGTGTTTTCTGACGCAGGACTTTTGTTTGACTCGGACGCAGCTGGAGAGACTCTGCACAGACGAGGCAAAGAAGCACAAACACATCAGCATGAGAACGTTCTGTAACTTCTGACTTAAGCTGTGTTTTGTGTCGTTTTTCAGATGTAAAATGTCCTGCTGCGGCCAGGAAAAAACGAGACACCACTGAAACTGGACTCAATCTCGGTAAAAAGACAAATCTCAATGGTTCAGCCATAGGCGGAGCTACCATTAGGCAAGTGTAGGCGACCGCCTAGGGCCTCGAATCTGACAGGGCCTCGAACTCGCACCGTCCCGAGTCAGATGCCTTGTCGCAGCCTCACACACGGTGCACGGATGAAGCCCTGGTGGTGCAGAAGCACCTGCCCCTTTGGCATAAGTGTTCTGGTTAATGTAGCCTACAAATGTAGCTTCAACTGTTTAAGACTTAATACAAGCTCACTACTGACGAATGCACTGTTCCCTCTCCCCGCTCTCTCTCTCTCTCCCTCCTCTGCCTGCGCTGTGCATCTTTGCTTCTTCTTTTGCTCTGCATCTTACTTTGCTCTTCTATAACTGCTGCCATGGAACAAGTGACCCACACTCTGCTTTAAAAACACCAACATAAAGCATTGCCAAAGCGCTAAAGGCGTTAAACAAGAGGAAGACTTCCTCTCTCCCTGGAATTAATAAGTCAAGTCATTAAGAGCAAATAGGGCGAAATGAAAAACTGATGGAACAGTTTTGAATCCACATATCTGCTCTACTCAGTCTAAGCTTTAATTCAGTTTTTATTTTTTGACAATCCGCCTTATATTGACAAAGTTATGAGTAAAAGAGCTGGTGAAATAATGCGCCTACTTCTGCACGTTCTGTAGCGGAAATAACGGCGGCGATGCATTTATTTGAAAAGAGACAAAGCAACACAATAAACATCTCGTAAACATAAGTCCTGGAATCCAACTACAAAAAAGTTTCAGACGCATGATTTTTGTCTGTGGCTTCATTTACAAACCACAGACGAGCTGCGCGAAAAAGTCTGTCTGCAAACCTGCAGGCTGCAGTCACGAGCACCTACAGTGTGAGACTGCAGCTGGTGTGAAAGAGTCTGTCTGCAGATCTACAGTCTGAAGACCACTGAGACAGTCACTGGTTCAAAGTAAGTCTTTTTCTAGAAGGCAACAAATGTGAGCTATTACAATAAAGTAATTGATTATTAAAAGATTGCAGAAAATAGTATCAGACTGTAGACAAATATACCCCAAATTGCAGGAAATTACATCTATTTCAGCCAAAAATCTCCTGGGAGAGGACCCCCAGACCCCCCCACACAAATATTTAAGTTTGAGGCTTGTATAAAATGTTGTTTAAGCTGCACACTCAAGCAATGATCATGTATAGTTAATTTCAAGTAATATGAGGGAAAACAGACTAATCCATATTTCAGGAGAAAAATTGCAATACCAAAATGACTCTTTTGTCGGATTAGGGGGGCCACAAACTTAAGTTCGCCTAGGGCCCCCAGAAGGCTAGCTCCGCCACTGGGTTCAGCTTATATTTTCTTATTATAGTAGCAAAAAAACTTGATTGTTTTTTCTGTTGCTACTACACAGAAAAAACAATCAAACAAAAACAGCTCAGTATCCTTGTAAGAGATTTACAAAAAGTTTAAGGTCGAGGCTAAGGACCAGACCCATCTGCACAAGGACGAGGTTTTTATTGAGTCTGACAGCACTGCTCAGTACAACCTGTGTTTTCAGAATCTGTAGATGAGGAGGACCTCAGATACATGGAGAGTGATTTTATACCGCTTCGAATAACATTTCGTGACAGAATTGGGTTAGAGACATTAAAACTTCCTCAGTGTGGAAAGGAAACTTGGTAAGAAGAGTCTCATTTTGTTTCTGTTTTTCTGCCGCTGTTGTTAAATAACCTTTGATTTCAGTGAAGCTGAGACGAGCTTTTATCTCTCAGACTCCATCACGACCTGGCAGATCTCCGGCATCAGTCTGTCAGAAAACACTGGTGAGAAGTGTCTTTTACTGAAGCTTTTCTAAAAACTAATCATGTGTTACTTTAGGAATCTGCGTGGGAAAACCTCTGGACGTCGTTGTGTTCAAAGAGTTCTTCATAGACGTCAGACTTCCTTCTTCTGCGGTGAAAGGAGAACAGATAGAAGTCAGGACGATTGTACACAACTACCTGCAGGATCCATCACGGTGAGGTTTAGGACAACTACCTGCAAGTTCCCATCACGGTGAGGTTTTAGGACAACTACCTGCAATTCCCATCACGGTGAGGTTTTAGGACAACTACCTGCAAGTTCCCATCACGGTGAGGTTTTAGGACAACTACCTGCTGGATCCCATCACGGTGAGGTTTTAGGACAACTACCTGCAGGATCCCATCACGGTGACGTTTTAGGAAAACTACCTGCAGGATCCATCACGGTGAGGTTTTAGGAAAACTACCTGCAGGTTCCCATCACGGTGAGGCGTTATTCCTTTGTTATGGAGCTGCTTCCCTCTTTGATCTTTGGGTTTCCAGTTCACTCTGTTTGGTTGTGGAGTTCCATGTACACTTTACCTGCCAGCACCTTACACCTGCAGTTCTATTCCATCCCTCCTGACCGCTAGAGCACTGAATGATCATCATTGCACCGGAAGCTCAGTCTTTTTTCATCTTCTTGGATGTAGGTTGTCTGTTTGCACTGATATTGCTGCAGATCCACAGATTTGTTTTGTAAAAGTAGCTTATAACAGGTAGCCTGGTTTTACCACGGTCGGTAAAACCGAGTCGACCCCGCTCTCCAGGGGCTGTGTAAGCTATGGTTCATCTACTCCAATTACGTTCAATCGGTAAGTGCTGTTACGTTATTCAACCATCATTGTTAGGTAATTTATTAGCGTGTACAGCTAATTTATTATCTGGTGTCTGGCCCTAGTCGAGTCGGCCTTAATGTAGGCTGGCATTGTTATCTGTGCCGCTGCCGTTTTCGGGTCAGCTTTACTTTCAGCGTTTGTTATTGCTCCCGTCTTTCGGATCAGTTTTGTGTATTTGGTATTGCTGCCGTTTTTGGTCCAGCTTGTATATTTTTCTTCTCACTGCCACTTTTCGGTTTATTTATTTTGTCTATTTCTGAAGTTGTAGTTTTTTTTTTGGTACCATTAACACTCGTGGTGGTTATTAACTCTGAGCACCAGTGGCGTTTCCTGCTCGACCTGTCCTTGTACATTTTTTTTTGCCTGTGACACTTGTTTTTGCCAAGAGTCGTGTCCATCGTGCTTCAGATACTGCCTGCATGAATTGTGGTATTATGTCCCGTGCAGTGTGTGAGGCCCGGTTGGCTCCGATTGACGGGTGCGGTGTCGTAGGTTTACAGCCAAACATCCACAAACTGTGTAGACAGCCTACCCTTACAAGGAAGAGAAGCATTCAACTGGGCTGTCTGTTAGAGTGGACTCCCGGTCTTCCAAGCTTGCCCAGATGAAGACACTCCTGCAGTCTATTCAGGCAGCAGCGCGAGTGGACCTGGCAGGGGGCCCTTTTTTTTACAGGAAGACGCTTTGTCAGTGGCAACGTCAGACTCCCAGTTTCAAGATTTGGACTTTGTAGCTCAAGATTCAGGTTCAGTTTTTTTGCTTTTTTACCGCTTCCGAGTAGCCTCGATGCTTCTGAAGCCTCTGGCGCATTCTTTAGACCAGTGGTTCTCAAAGTGGGGTCCAGGGACCCCTGGGGGTCCTTGGGCCATATGTTGGGGGCCTCCAAATTTTTTTCAAACCTTGGTAATTTTTTCAACATTATAATTTCTTATGATATATAACTCTAAATATGTAATGTTTAGGATAGAAACTAGTTACCAGAAAAAATAACACTAAGAAACTAACATTTTATTCAAATTCTGATTTACTTGGCTTGATTTTTAGAACTATCCTGTGATGCCAATGCAAAAAACAATAGGGGGTCCTTGGAAAATGTTTGAATCCATAGGGGGTCCCTGACATTAAAAAGTTTGAGAACCCCTGCTTTGGACGGCAGAGTTATACAGCCTCTGTTGTTGTTCCTCCATCTGAGGGATACATTAAAGAGCTTCATGCATGTTTGGCTGACACACAGCTGTTTTTAAGGCCCACGGCTGATGGCAGGGCCCTCACATCAATGCAGGATGCACCCAAGTGTGGCCTGGGCCATATGCCTTCAGTTGAGTCTGGTATCTTTGATTGTGTCGCCAGATGAGGCCTTGCGACCCAACGCCTGTTGTCCACGACCACAGTGCAGAATTACAGATGAGCTGCTGTTTTGGTCTCATGATGGGGGGGCACGTATGGGCCATTCTGGCAATTCACTGTCCCACCAATTGCTCGGCCTTGCGTCTGCACCTACTCAGGGTCTTGTGGATACTTCTCTCCAGGCTTCTCGTCCAGTGGCAAAACCCTGTCTCTTTCGCAGTGAACACTCGAGGTCACAACTTCCATATGTCCTCCGCTCTGCTCAGCCGGACTGTCAGGGCCGAGGAGATCACAAGTGAAGCTTTGGGGTTGGCGGTAGGCTACTTCACCCCGGAACAGCTACATTATTGGCCTACCCACACACCAGATCTTTGGGTGTTGACCACTTTGTCTTGGGGGTACAGACGCCAGTTTCGTCGTCGGCCTCCTGCTTTTGGCTAGGTTCGTTGGACAGTTATCCACGACCCGGCAAAGGCACCGGCTCTTCTTAAAGACATTTCCACCCTCCTGGAGAAGGGTGCTACAGTACCTGTGGAACTCTTGCTGGACCCAGGGAGGGTTTATTCACTATATTTCCTGGTTCCCAAGAAGACTGGCGATTTACACCCAGTTTTGGATCTCAGGCGTATGAATGTGTTTTTAAAAGTCCTGCGGTTTCAAGAGAGATGCTACAGGCTACATCTGTGGGTGAGATGCTTTTCACGACTACTTTCATATTCCAATTGCTCGTTCCCACTAGAGGATTTTGCGCTTTGCATTTGTGAGCAGGCATATCGAATTCAGGGTGCTTCCTTTAGGTCTGTTCCTCTGTGTTGTTGCGGCTGCTCTCTCTCCGTTGCAGGCACGAGGGCTGAAGGTTCTGCCGTATCTTGACGATTGGCTCATTTGTGCCTCGACTCGCATCCAGGCTCTGCGAGTCACACAGACTGTCCTGGGGCACCGTTTGGGCCTGATAGTGAACCTTGCCAAGAGCAACTTGGTTCCATCTCAGAATACAGTCTTTCTCAGGGTTGTTTTCAACAACACCACCACAGCGGGTCGACGGCATCCTGGAACTGCTCCCCAGATTCCAAAGAGGCAGGATGTTGCCCTTTGTACAATACCTCCGACTGCTGAGCAAGTAGGTAGCAGCTTCAAGCATGGTCCCATTGGGTCTTCTTTCTCTGCTCTCAATGCAGATGTGGCTGAACAGCCTACACTTGGATCCTTGTCGACTAACACACAGAAACACGATGGTACAAGTGTCACATCAGTGCCTCACTTCTCTGTCTCCATGGAGGGACAGGCGTTGGATTGTTGGAGGGGTTCCTTTGAGCTTCCTCCCGTCTCGTAGAGAGGTGGTGTACACAGACACATCCACCACATGGTGGGGTGTGCATTGGCAAGGCCAGGTGGACCAGAGAGCGTGGTCGCCACATTTGCACAACAAACACATCAATGTCCTGGAGCTATTGGCTTTGCACCTGGCTCTGCCTAATTTTCAGCTAAGTCTACGAGGAAGATGTGCACCATGTCAACCACATGGGGGTAACCAGGTCCATGAGACTGACCAGGGTGGCACAACGGATTCTGACATGAGCATCAACAGAATTCGACAGCCTGAGAGCTGTTTATTTTAATGAAGACCGCTTTTCATTTGGCAATAGTTTCAGCCAAACGCGTGTCTTGCTGTCAAAGGAATGCTCAGGGCTCTCAACTTTTGATTTTGGCTTGGAGTGAGTTTTTTGTGAGGGTGCATATCATTTGCAGGTTCCGGGGTGGAGTGAGGCTCTGAAATCTATGTAGAATTTGTAAAGCAGCGACCTAATTGGAAGTCTGTTATTTAGTGGTTGATGGGCATCAGACGTATTTCAGCAGTGGGGAAACCATGTTGCACAGGGTGAAAAGAATAACGGGGGGTCTGGGGGTCCTCCCCCAGAGATTTTTGAAAAAATAGACACATTTTGTTGCATTTTGGGACATTTTACAGGCTTCAAGTGGCTGAAAAAAGTGAGACTAAAATTGTTGTATAACACTTTCACCTTACTCTGTTGAGCCTTCTTTATAAAAATTATGTATTTCTCAATTAAAACGTGTTCAAACAAGTGAATAAAAGATAAATGGCAATTAGGCCTTCTGTTCACGTGGCCCTGAGGGGTCGAGTCTGGGAGTTCCCCAGGAGATTTTGGTATAAAATTGATCTAGTTTCCTGCAATCTGAAGTGTTTTTAACTAACAGATCCTATTTTCTAGCAGGTTTACACTAGCACAAAGTCAGCTGTTTGTTAGAGAATTTCATCTCATAATTTCTACTTTTAGGCCTTCACATGTCCAAATCCTGTGTCAGTGGTTACAGTGGAGTCCTAATCCTCTTTGTTCTGTCCTGCTCAGTGGGAGACATGTCAGTGAGGGGCTTCAGACTGCAGCTCCTGGTTTTGCAGATGTTCAAACTGCAGGTCCTCAGACTGCAGCCTCAGCTGTACCTCTGCTGCTTTAGAGCTGCCTCTGTCTGTGAGCTGCTGCTACTTCACAGTGGACAACGCACATGGCCCTCCAACAACAGTTCTGCCCAAAACTTTTGTGCAGACACTTCGTGGACTTGTGTTTGTTATGTTGTTTTTTCTATTCAGGATATGGATCAGGATTTTTGATCTGCTGTGCATGCTCCATCACCATAATTTACTTTAACTTTCTGGAGGTGAAAAGTCATCCACACATTTCAGTAGAATTAGAAAGTAAAACCACAGTTTGGGACATTCTAAATGTTGAATACATTTTATGGCATACTATGAAAAAGTCAACCCTTTTTTTTCTTTTTAATCAAAACAAACATGCGTGGGCCCTCCTCCTCCAGGGCAAATAACAGCCCATTTTGTGGCCATACAAGTCTGTTCAAAATAAAAACACTGTTTTTAAATGATCTATTTGGTGTAACAAAGACATAAAAATGTCAAAACATGAACTTATTTTAACATTGTAATATTAATTAGAAGTTTCTCATATTAGCTGCTGAGCCCCCACACCCCCTTTAAAGGTCCTTAAATCCCTTTCAAACAGCCCTGCACTTCCCAGCGCAGACCGTGGATACAGAGTCAGCCTTTACGCAGCAGTGACAGACCGTGGATACAGAGTCAGCCTTTACGCAGCAGTGACAGACCGTGGATACAGAGTCAGCCTTTACGCAGCAGTGACAGACCGTGGATACAGAGTCAGCCTTTACGCAGCAGTGACAGACCGTGGATACAGAGTCAGCCTTTACGCAGCAGTGACAGACCGTGGATACAGAGTCAGCCTTTACGCAGCAGTGACAGACCGTGGATACAGAGTCGCCTTTACGCAGCAGTGACAGACCGTGGATACAGAGTCAGCCTTTACGCAGCAGTGACAGACCGTGGATACAGAGTCAGCCTTTACGCAGCAGTGACAGTGGAGCTAGGGCTGTAGAGGCTCTAAAACTCCACAGACTTTACAAACTTGGATCAGGACGTCTGAACTCACACTTAGTATCACTTTTATATTTCCTGTGTCCTGGCCCAGCCCAATACATAATATGCAGCACAGAATTCAATTCTGGCTCATTTAGTTTAATTCTTTTCTAATATAAATAGTAAACTGTGAGTAGTATTGCATAGCATTGATACAAAGTTTGAGCATAAATTGTCTCTCTGGTCCGGGGGTTTGGGGGCCCTACCCAAAATTTTTTGAAAAAACAGGTGTAATTTCCTGTAATTTGGTGAGTTTTAGACTTGTTTTTATACATTCAGATAATCTGAAATTAATAGTCTTATTATTAAACTGGTAGCAGGCCAGCAAGATTGCATTTGGTGCCCCTAGTGGTTGTTTTGTAAGACATAAATAGGAGTTCTTTACAGAGTTCAAAATAAATAAATAGACTTGACGGCAGGAGGGTCTGAAAATCTGGAAACTAGATGTAATTTGCTTGTTATGTTGCTATAACATATCAAATGTGATATGTTATAGCAAATTGATGTGTTATTTTGTCTCATAATATGTTTACACTTCTCACCAAAATTCACATTGAGTTTTTGTGCATTTCTATTTTCTATTTGGTGTATCTCTCAGAGGGGCCCAGCCCTCTGTGCCCCTATTCTTTCTCCTATGCTACGCCCCTGCTCTTTCTCTCTCTTTCTTTCCAGTGTGCAAGAACCAGACACTTGAGGAGCTGCACCTCACACTCAACTCAGAGATTACGTTAGCCGGCACCTGCCGGTCTTTGGCCGGTAAAATGTGCCGTTGACCGGAAAAAATAGACGTCCCCGGTCAGCTTGACCGGCAGAAATAATAGGTGGAAAAATAAAAAGTCGAAGAAAAATGAGGAATGATACATGACTTACTCTAGACTATTTCACGATAATTCCACATTAGTTTGTTCTGCGGTCAGTCCGGGCGCTGCTCGGGTTCATACACGTGACCCTGGCGCTGCTCGCAGATGATTGACAGGTGCTCAGAGAAACGAGCGCGTGCTCGTAGTGCTGCGTAGACCATGCTTTTTTTTCTTCTCAACTCGAGACAAAATGTTTTACTCGCATGTTACAGTTGCTTAATATGCCAAGTGAAGAGAATTGGTGCATGTAATAAAAGTGCCTTGTTTCTGAAGTGGAGGAAAAAAAAGGGAAAGTATAGAGGCAAACGAGGGAACGCGTCTCTCTTGAAGATTTGCATATCAGCGTCAGCGAAACAGACGAGTTGCCGCTGGAGACAAACAGGTACAACACTTTATACGTGAAGCCCATCATTAAAACCTCGCGCTGAACTTAGAAATCTCCGGTTTAAAAGTGGGCTGCGTGGTCTCGATGCGCTCCGGGGCTTTCGTCTCAGACACACGGGGTTGATGCGGCTTGACCCGGGTCCAGCGCGTGCGTTGTCCCAGGCTTCTGGCTCAAACACACGGGGATCACGCGGACTAATGCTCTGGTTCAGTCCGCAGACGGGCGTGTAATCATATGATAAGTAAAAGTTAAAGACACCTCATTAACAACGACCAATTTTAGCTTTAAAATAGATACTGTAGAGCAGGCGAAAGCCGTAGGTTACTGCCAAAATTCACGTGCTGTTGTTTGCATAAAGCAATAATATGTGACCAGTTGTTCTCCTAATTGACCGGAATTTCCAGACCCTGCCGGTCAAAGTGACCGGCATAAAAAAAGTCTAGCGTAACCTCTGACTCAACTTGTGGACTGTCACAGAAATACTAAAGCCTAAGACTTTAGTCAGAACAGATAACCTCATGCTTTGTGTGTTTAAAATAGGCACAATCCAACTTCGAAGTCTAGAGAAATGCGCCGTACTTCGCCGCCGTAATTTACGGGATTAAGAGATGTATAAGTTCATCTGCTGTTTATGCTCGTAACTTTGTGAATATTTGTCATATTGACGCGAAATAAAGACTGGCAAACTGCTTATGAGACGTAGGACATCTTTAGGGAGTTACCAAAGTACCAGAGTGTTTGATTTCCCGCTGTTAATGATCAGACCAATGTGCAGACGCGGCTGGGGCTGGTGCTCCTCTCATCACCGTGCGCTCTTCACACGTCTACAACCACTGCCTGTGTTAGCCCTCACCCGGGAGCACAGACCCAGCTGTACTACAGGCTGTCTGTCCTGCTTTACCTCGTCTCACATGCGGCTGCCGTCTCGTGTGCGTAATTGGAGTTTCGGAAACGTAGCGGACATCAGAAAAAGAGACGAGGACTGGAGGCAACACGGACAGAAAGTACCCCAATGAGAGAGATTATGCGTGTGTGAATATGTTTTTTATTTAAATAAAAAATGAGAAGGAAAAAAAAAAACACTGATATTTTTTAGCTGTGCCAGCCCTAGATTTGGTCGGCACTGGCACACCCTGGCACATACGTGGCTATGCCTATGGTTCAAAGTGTGAATGAGAAGAACTTCAACACCATCAACTCTATAGGGCCTACATTTGAGACTTTAATTTTGGTCTTAAAAAAAAGTGTCTGATTTTTCAGCGTGAGAAATGCCATGTGTGGCGTGAGAGCGTGTGAAAGAGGTGAATTGCGTGTACGGTCAATGCGTGAGAGTTGAGAGCCCTGGGAATGCTAATGGGTCAGGCGTTGCTCTTTAGTTGGACCCATCTTTTGTTCCCAAAGTGCCCTCCACGACTGCAGGCACACAACCCGTCTGGCTCATTTTGACATTTTGCCCGGTCTGAGCTCTTGAAGAGTACATATATTTCGACGTTCTGACCTTCTCTTTGTTATGGAGCTGGCGTAAATTCAGCCTGGATGACTGTCTGCTCCCTCACCTAACGAGCTCACCTGTTCCCTGTCCCTCATCAGCAGCCACACCTCCTTCTCCAGCTGCAGCTCTGCTCCTAATCAGCCCTTGACTACAACATATAAGGCCACATGCAGACTATTCATTCTCGTTCATTCATCGATCAGCCGTGCTGCGCCCCACCTCCTCCCGTCTCCTCCCGTAAAGGCTGTTGTCATCCTGCCCGATGAGTTGTTTTTCCTCTGCTGATGGTCTCTGGGTCTTCACTTGAACACTAACTGCTATGGAGGCATGCCAGTCCAGGCACTTATACAGCCTGTCCGGGTCACATCTACAGCCTGTCCGTCCATAGGAGGGATCTCTCCTTCACTGTGGTTCTCCTCGAGGTTTCTCATTTTCCCTACTGGGTTTGGAGTTTTTCCTTGCCGAGAAGGAGGGTCTAAGGACAGGGGATGTTATCCTCATTGGCCACTTTTGGACCACCTTCATCGCCCTTGGTCTCCTCTGCATCATCATCTTTGCCCCTAGTTTATTCCTCTACCACCACCAGTGTGCAGCCCTGGGGGAAGACATATATTCCAGATCTAATCGACTTAATCTGGCCGTGCTAATCATCACCATGTCTTCTGCTGGGGTCTGACCGCCAAAGTTATGTACTCAATAAAGAATCTTCTAACACACTTTTGTTGTCTGAGTCTCTCCAGGGTGAATTGCTGGGTCTTGTACGGGACAAGCTCTGTCTAAACAGCGGCTAGCACACTGGGTGGTTAATGTTATTTCCAAAGCGAATGAGTTATATGGACAACCACTGCCTGCAGGAGCGCAGAGTCATTCGACTAGAGCTGCCTCCACCTCCTGTTCCTCAGATACTTTCAGGAAGTGCAGCTGATCTATGAGGCAGCGTCGTAGACATCCCATAACACCTTTGCCAGGTTATACAGGCCTCGGCCCATCCATTGGACGGAGTCTTGCCCCAGCACCGTTCTTGTTTATCTAGAAATACAAAATCCTGTAGAGACCCTGTGCTCCGGTCCGTCAGTTGAGCTGGGAGAGCTTGCCCTGGAGCAGAGCAGGGAGGAAGGCGTTGAACTCAGAGTTGGATCTTAGCGTAGGTTCGGGAGTCCAGGTGCTGCAGGATGAAGGCGTCGTCTACAGACACTATAGACTATGTAGGTGAACAGCAGAGGGTCCAAGAGGGGAGGTGAAGGACTTGAGATGTGGGAAATGATTCCATGACTGCAGACGTTAGCGCCACAGGCCTGTAGTCATCAAGTCCAGTGATACTTTGATAATTCTTGGGAACAGGGATTGACTTGTACACTTGTCTTTCCTTTGCAGGTGCGAGTTGACTTCACGGAAAACCCTGATGTGTGCGGCTTAGAATGGAACCATGGCAGATATTCTCAGGAAGTGCAGCTGAAGCCGTCTTCCACTCGTGCTGTGCCGTTTGTTATTATTCCTCTGAGAGAAGGAGACGTTCACATTGAGGTCACAGCCGCTGTGAACGACTCATGGACCGGTGATCAAGTCATGAAGAGACTACGAGTCGTGGTAAAACTGAATCAGCGCTCACCTAACCTGAAGCGTCTTGTTCTAATTCGATGTTTTTCTTCAGCCAAACGGAGTTCTGACCAGAGTCAATAAAGTGATCGACTTAAACCCAGAAGGTGACTCATGCAGGAGAAAGTATGGAGTTGTTATTTAAGTGTTAAAAGTCTGTTTTGTCTCTTTTAGGCGCAATTCAAGAACTGACAATCGTCAGAGAGGGATTCATGATATGGTTCCAAACACCTGGTCGAGCACAAAAGCATTTGTCAAAGGTAACATTAGAAATCAACTGCTTCCATCAGAAACACGATTGTACCAGTGTGGACATTCATATCAAACCAGACCAGATGAATGATGTTCATGTTGTGTGAGCCAGGTCAGGCTTTAGATCTTTATAACTCTGTCTGTCGGTCAGGCCTCATGTGCAGCTTCATGGCTCCTGACTCGTCCCAGACAGCAGGATCACATTCTGACTGTTTTAGCCTCTCTAAACTAGCTGCCAGTAAACCTTAAATATTTGAGTGGTCTTGTGCCCCAGTTTTGGTCTGACTTGATCCAGTCGTACAAACTTCTCTCAGGTCGGCTCATCAGCTGATCCTGAGGGGAGATCGAGCCTTTTCTGATCCTTTTGATCGGTTCACTTTGGGCCTGTCAAAGGAAAAGTGTTTAAATTTCCGCATTAAAGCGTATTTTGGCGCAGAATATTTTCAAAGCTGACCCCCCATTAGGCGTCCAAAACGGCCCAATGCTGAGGGACAAAGACACTCTTTACTCCCCAACGCGCTTCTTCTCGTTCTCTCTTGTTTGTAAAAGTGTTTGTTTTGCTGGTAGACAGATCACTGAGAGAGAGAAGGAGAGAGAGAGAGGCTGCTGTAACTTTCTCTTTCTCCTCCAGACAGTTGTTTTGCTGTCTCTGTCCTCCTCCATGTCACGTCCTACAGCAGGTTAAACACTCTGTCCTCCTCCAGTGTCACGTCTACAGCAGGTTTAAACACTCTGTCCTCCTCCAGTGTCACGTCCTACAGCAGGTTTAAACACTCTGTCCTCCTCCAGTGTCACGTCCTACAGCAGGTTTAAACACTCTGTCCTCCTCCAGTGTCACGTCCTACAGCAGGTTTAAACACTCTGTCCTCCTCCAGTGTCACGTCCTACAGCAGGTTTAAACACTCTGTCCTCCTCCAGTGTCACGTCCTACAGCAGGTTAAACACTCTGTCCTCCTCCAGTGTCACGTCCTACAGCAGGTTTAAACACTCTGTCCTCCTCCAGTGTCACGTCCTACAGCAGGTTTAAACACTCTGTCCTCCTCCAGTGTCACGTCCTACAGCAGGTTTAAACATTTTGAATAGATCCATGTGAGGCGTTGTCAGTCCAGATCAGGTCCATGTGGTTTGTTTTGTGAGTAAACAGTGGTCCTTTCCTCTGGATGTGAGAGGAGAACAGCAGCTGGTCACATGACACAGGAGTGACAGAG
This sequence comes from Mugilogobius chulae, assembly GCA_038363315.1. NCBI lineage: Eukaryota > Metazoa > Chordata > Actinopteri > Gobiiformes > Gobiidae > Mugilogobius > Mugilogobius chulae. Next base: position 2,494,240 of record CM076405.1, on the reverse strand, counting down.
GCTCTGATTGGCTGAAGATGGATTTTTACAACTCCTGCGTTCGCCGCAGGTTTGAGCTTCCACTTCGCAGACCTGATTCAGTCTGTTGTTTGGTCAGGCGCGGCGCTGAGACATCCGCTGATGGACAGTGTCATTGACGTCTTCCACATGAGATTCCTGATCTACGAGCCGTCCGGGTCCGGAGAGGAAAACGCAGCTCACATGACCAACCCTGTCATCGCCACAACGTACTTGGACAGGACCAATCAGTGGGAGGCAGTGGGATTTGAGATGCGCAGAAAAGCTCTCGGCTTCATCACAACTGGTGTGTGTCTTTAACTGAGCCAAACGTACGGTGGCCCTGGAGGGAACAACCCAAATGCACATTCACAACAACACACCAAAAACACAAACTGAAAAATGCGCAGTTTCAAAAACAGTCAGAAAAAGTCAAAATTAGGGCTGGGCACCGAAAAACGGTTCCTATTTGGAACCGACTGAAAATGTTTGGGAAATACTGGAACCGAAAACATGACGAACTTTAAATCTCTGCGTCAACAAGCAGAAAACAGAAACAACAAACATGCCACACATGCGCTCCTACAACGACAGAACTACGCTCCACAAACAGCAAAAACACCACGTAACCTTTGTGCCAAATGAGCACTTTACAATGTCACGGTAATTCACTTCTTACGTTCTCCCAAACAAACCGTGTGATCTTAGGACAGCTAACGGGACAATTCATGTCTCACTTCTCCCAAACAGACTGTGCCCTGCAGTAGGGCTGCACGATATTAACAAAAAATCTAATTGCGATTTTTTTGTTTGATATTGCGATGTCGATTCGATATTCGATATTTATAAACATGTCTATAAATATGTTTTTTTTCTGTTGAGCATACTATTTTGCAACAATATTAAAAATAAACTGCCTTCTAATGAAATGTTTAACTATATGTAGCACATCTCAGAATGAAGGGCCAAGTCATTCTTTGGTGCAACATATTTAAATTGTTTTATTGCACAATCTGCAAAAGATAAATCAAAAACTCAGTACAGGAGATCGCTTGCTGCTTGCTTAGTTCAGTGCTGTACTACTGACTTCTTCTTCTGTTTGATATACATTTGTACAACCAAGTACACTAAACAAATGTACTATCAACAGTACCAAAATATTACAAAACAATATCATGAAAACACATTTTAGCTGTTGAACAGTTTTACCTTTTTACACAGAACACTATGAAATTGCTTTTAATCACTGCTTTTACTACATTTTTAAATCACTGTCTCACTTATGCAATACACTCTTTAATGAACTGTTTTTATCTTGTCTTTACCATAAACTTATAATCACTTGTCTTATTTATACAAGGTTAACCAAAATATACTGTGTACAAAATACAGCTTCTATTGTCTCACTGACTCACGTTAACCACAAGTGTACATGTCTCCTTTAACTTAAACTTGACCCACGACTTGTGTAGTACATGTAATTACCACTGAAACTTCGTTTTACATGTCTCTCTTATAAACAAATGCTTATACATTGCTTCTGTGTACTGCAAAACACATAAAATAATTCCTCACGACTTGTTACCAACTCAAACTATACTCTTGATAAAGCACCACGGACGCCACTGACTGCGGCCGCCATTTTAAATGCAAAACGTGGTGTCTAACAACTAAACAACTAAAACTTCGCCAGTCACGTTTATAGCTTAACAAAAGTTACTCACAAAGGCACAATATACATTTTCCTATGTCTAATGTCATCTGTGTGTTGTTTATTGAACCAGCTTACCTGCAAAAGATAAATCAAAAACTCAGTACAGGAGATCGCTTGCTGCTTGCTTAGTTCAGTGCTGTACTACTGACTTCTTCTTCGCCCGGGCATCAGCTACAGCGAAAGCAACAAGCACCCTCTGCTGGTGATATCAAGTATTGCACTTTAAAACACACAGTCCGCAAAATCAAGTAGATAGACTGGAACAGCAAATGTATATTATTGTTTTTAACCTTAGCAAAATAAAATTATGGGGTGCAACCATTTTATAGTCTCATAAAAATCACATTGTGCCACACTCTCCCCACAAAATTAAATGTCTCCTGACATTTCTGTAACTAAAACAGTCTCTTAGTACACTTGGACAGACCATGGTCTCCAGTAGGTATTACTCTCAATAACCTGAGTCTTTACCTTATAGTCCCTCTGAACAAATGTTGGCTGACCTAAAGTGTTGTAACTCAGTACCACAGGTTGGTGTCGCTGTCGTTGAGGTCGCTGTGTCACAGTCTCAGTCTTACCTCTGTTGACAGGGTCTGGTTCAAACTCACCAACCGCTGGCCTGTCAAGAAGTTGTTCAGGGTCTTGGTCTTGCACTGGAACGTTCTCTTCGTTCTGTAGTGGCATATCCTCTTCGCTCTGTAGTGGCAAATCCTCTTCGCTCTGTAGTGGCAAATCCTCTTCGCTCTGTAGTGGCAAATCCTCTTCTGGTTCTGCTTCGTCCGGCTGAGGCTGGAAGGGCTCCGCCATGGGGTTGAGTGGAGTCTGCTGCTGCCGCCGCCCAGGACCAGGCCGAAGGAACCACCGGTAGGTGCCGCTGAGGTCATCGTCGGATGTGTCACCATCCTCAGGCTGCTGCTGCTCTCTGCGAGGAGGTCGTGTCTTTTTCTTGAGTGGAGCTGAAGTAGTAGCTGATGGCTTCTCGCCGGGCAGGAAGTCACAGGGTAGGAGAAGATTCCTGTGCACCACTCTGTTTCTGCCTTTGCCGTTTTCAGGGCTTATCTCGTACACTGGGCTATCTTCAGCTTTTCTCTCTTTCACTTTATAGACTTGGTCTTCCCAGTAGGACTGGATCTTTGCGGGACCACCTCTGGGTGTAAGGTTCCGGAGGAGGACTCGATCGCCAGGTTGAAGATCTCTACCTTTGACTTTCTTGTCGTAGTAGGTCTTTCCACGAGCAGCTTCTTTATCAGCTGTTTTTGCTGCAATAGCGTAGGCTTCCTGCATTCTGTTTTTCCAGCTACTGACATAATCATCATAATCCATGTGGGACTCTTCTTTCTTTAAGTCAAACAGCAGGTCGATTGGCAAGCGTGGGGCACGACCGAAGACAAGGTAGTATGGAGCATAGCCTGTTGCCTCACTTTTCATGCAGTTGTATGCGTGGACAACTTTTGCAAGAGACTCTTTCCAATCATCTTTCTCTTTGTCTTCCAGGGTTCGCAACATGGACAACAGGGTACGGTTGAATCTCTCCACCTGTCCATTACCCTGTGGGTGGTAGGGTGTCGTGTGAGAGCCCTGGATGCCTGACAGTTCTTTGAGCCTTGCCATTAACTTGTTCTCGAACTCTTTTCCCATGTCATGATGTAGTCGTGTAGGAAACCCAAACTTGAGTGCGAAGTCATTAAACAGCTTGTCAGCAACTGTTTTGGCTGCTTTGTTCCTCGTTGCGTAGGCTTGAGCAAACCTCGTGAAGTGATCCATCACTACTAAAATGTACTCGTAGCCGTTTTTGCACTTTTCCAAGTGGAGGAAGTCGATAGATACAAGCTGAAACGGGTACGTAGTCTGGATTGTTGTCAGAGGTGCTCGAGTCTGCTTACTTGGCTTTTTCTTCTTGAGGCACTCACATTCCTCTGTCACAAAGTGTTCTACATCTTTGCTCATTTGCGGCCAGTAGAACCTTTCCCTGATGAGGTCGAGCGTCCTTTCCACTCCTAAGTGGCCCATGTCTTGGTGCAGTTCTTTATAGACCAGAGGACGGAAAGCTTTAGGGATCAACAACTGCTCTCTGCGCACAGTTCGGCGACGCAGGACACCATCTTGATCAATGTGAAGCTTTAACCATTGCTTAAGCAGTGTGACGACGGCAGGATGCTCAGACTTTACTTCGGTTCTACTTGGTCTCTTGTTCTGTTTCTTGTACCAGATTACTCGTGCCAGAATGTCATCTTCTTCTTGGGCTTTACGAATCTGCTCTGGGGTGAACGGTTGGCTAGTGTTAGAGTCTTTCACCAATGTTAAAGCACTGACCTGGATCACTCCGACACCTTGGCACTCCACTTTGACTGACTCCATTGACGCACTTATGGCTGCTTGACTGACTTCTGCTGTGCAGCTTATCATGTAGTTCTCAATGTCCAGCGGCATCCGCGAGAGTCCATCAGCGTCAGTGTTGGTCTTGCCTGGACGATAGCGTATGGTGAAGTTGTAATCGGCCAGCTCCGCGACCCATCTGTGGCCAGTGGCATTGAGTTTTGCAGTTGTGAGCACATACGTTAACAGGTTGTTATCGGTGTATACCACAAACGATGACGCATGGTACAGGTAATCCCGAAAACGCTCACAGATGGCCCACTTCATTGCCAGGAACTCGAGCTTGCCAGAGTGCAGGTGGTACTTTTTTTCTGCTGGACTCAAGGTGCGGGAGCCAAACGCTATCACTCTCATCTTCCCTTGTTGTCGCTGGTATAAGACAGCACCCAAACCAACTTGAGAGGCGTCGCAGTGTAACACGAATGGTTGGGTGAAGTCGGGGTACCCGAGGACAGGAGGCTGTGTGAGTGCGTCTACGAGTTGGTTCAAAACATCTTGGTGAGAGCTGGTCCACTGGATAGGTGTGCGTGAAGGTAAGTGACCTTTGTTCTTCTTAAACCCTTTTTTAAACTTTTCTTGTTGGGCTGGGACATTACTGTCAGGAGCTGGAGGGCTGAGCAGGCTGTACAGTGGGTGGGCCACTCGAGAGAAGTTGGGGATAAACGGCCTGTAATACGAGAGGAAACCAAGCATTTGACGTACCTCTCCCACAGTTGCAGGTGTCTTTTCCTTGAGAGCCCTCACTGGCGCCATCTCTGCTGGGTCCATGGTGTAGCCTTCTCCAGTCACCAGCTTTCCCAGGAACTTCACACTGCGCCTGAAAAGTTCACATTTCTTGGGGGTTAACTTTACACCGTGTTCTTTGTAGCGCTGGAGGACCAAACGGATGTGCTCAACATGATCTTCAAAACTGCTGCTGTGCACCAGGTTGTCATCCAGGTACGGGAGGCAAACAGTGTCTCTGAGGCCAGTCAGACAGTGTTCCATGCTTCTTTGGAACTCAGCGGGTGCGGAGCTCAGGCCGAAAGGAATACGCACCCATTCATATAGCCCCCAGGGTGTGATGAAGGCTGTCAGCGGGCGGCTTTCTTCATCAAGGAAACCCTGGTGGTACGCTTTTCCCTGGTCCAAAACTGAGAACCATGAGCTCCCACCTAGTGCATCCAACATGTCCTGGATCCTCGGTATCGGGTGGCGGTCTGGGACTGACTTGCGATTGAGTTCCCTGAAGTCACAACAGAGACAGAGAGACCCATCTTTCTTGCGGACGCACACCACAGGCGAAGAGTAAGGAGACCTGGAGGGTGTGATCCAACCTTTGTTGAGCAGGTCTTGCAAGTACTCTTTAACTTCGTTGTGCAGAGGCTTTGGGACAGACATGTAGGTCTTTTGGACTGGGCTGGTGTCGTGTAGGGTTATGTGCATCTTGAGAGATGGTATGCAGCCTATATCGTCATTGTCATAAGCAAATGCCTCACATTCTTCCCTCAACACCCTTTTTACTGCTTCTTGTTGACTGTGTGTTAAGTGTTGGAGGTCTACTGGTGGATCCCATGTCTTTTGACTCTCTGTAAGTCTTTTCTCTGACCACTCTGTGTGACTTGACTTGTCTGACTTGAACTCTGTACTGCGCTTTTCTTCTTTTGACAGTTTGTTTACTTTAGTCTGAATGTCTGCTGAATAAACTGTCTTGACTGGTTCAAGATGTCCAATAACTTTACGACTGACCAGATAAATGGTGTGATCTGTGGTGTTAGTAACTGGAATGGGCACATAAGGCACTTTTCTATCTGGGATTTTTACCAGTACATCATTGAAGACTAAGCCCTCTGGTGGTGGGTCAGGGGAAAACAGCATATCTTGACCTTTGGCTTGTGGACTAACATGTGCCTGCATGTAGACTACTGTGACTTGATTAGCTGGTAGTGTCACTGTTCTTACACCAGTACGTACCACACCAGTTTCATCACTTCTGTTTTGCACAAGCTTGACAACATTGTGAGCCGTTCTTACTGTTATCTCAAGTGCCTTACTTACTTTGTGTGCCAGCTGCTTTCGTGCACCTTTAGTCTTCCCTTCAGTTTTGTTCACCACAGCCTCAATAACGTTGTAGCCTATAATCGGGTCACTGGCCACTGCTGGATCACTGCAAACTAGTATTGGCACTTGCAACTCACTTGTTTTGGATGAATCGCTGTCAAGTCGGAAGCTGACTTCAATCCAGCCAATGTAGGGAATGGGCGTGTCATTGGCAGCAAACACTGTGAGAGTCTCACCATCTAGCAGTTCAGAGATAGGCCGGACAACTGTGTGAGGAAGATGTCTTTGTCTCCAGTTGTCATTCACAATGCTTGACTGTGCCCCTGTGTCCCACAACACTTTGACTGAGTGATTGTCCATAAAACAGTTCACGGTGCATCTGTTTCCTACCAGGCTTACTAGCTGTGACTTGGCTTGAGGGGGTAGATAATGAACTTCACTTACTGCTGAGAGGGCACTGGTTGTAGTTTCAGTGGGGGCTGGTGATGGGCTCTGCTGCTCACTTGGGGACACTTGGCTTTGGACTACTGCTGGTCCCGTCTCAGTAGTCCCTCCCCGTTTCCCGACTGTCTCTGAGCTCTGCATCCACGAGAGAAGTGACCTTCACGTCCACATTTAAAACAGTGTGAACAATTCTCTCCTTTGCCCTCTTCTCTGCACTTCTTACAGCCTTTTTCCCTCTGCCTTGGTCTCATGTCACCTGGTCTTGCTTCTATTGCTGTCATAAACATTTGCTTCATTTCTTTACGCAACTCTTCAATAATTTCTAGCGTTTTTGTATTTTCACTTTTAGTCTCTTTACCTTTTACTGCTTTAACAGCTACTGCAGTCTGGGATTCACTTTTCTTGGCGGGGCTCTGAGTGGGTGTCGAGTCTGCCTGACATTCACTTTGGAGCTCTTGCACTTTGGGAATCTTAGCTGCACTGGTTCGTTTTCGCTTTTCCAGCCTTTCGTTCTCAAGCTTGGAAACTTCGTTTACTCTTTCAATCAGTTCTTCATCTGTTGTGCCCAAATCACTGAGTAGAGGCAGCAACTGGTACTTAATAGAGTCACTGAGCAGCCCTGTTTCAATGGAGCGTAGGAACTTGCGCTGAATTGTGGCTCGGCTGTACAGTTCATCAGTTACCTCGTTTGCTGCTTTCCACAGTAGTTTCTCTTTCAGTTCAATGGCACGAAAAACAAAGTTTACAGCTGTTTCTCTGGGCTCTTGGGAGATATTGAGGAGCTGGTGATACAGTTCAGTGGAGCTGTCTACCTTGTAGTGGCCCTTTAATATAGTGAGCAGCTTACTAAGGGTCAGTCCTCGTTTTATCTCTAGCATGTCTCTCAAGGGCAGGCCTGGACTAATGGCCCTAATTACTGCCTCAACTACTTCAGTCTCTGAGTGCCCTTTCTCTATCCCCATCTCAATCTGACGGACTAGGCTGAGGTAGGATAGTTTTTCTCTCTGTCCATGTTCTCCTATCTGCCCACAGATTTTAAACTCTCTTCTCAGCGTTACCTCTTGCAGAGTGTGTGTTGGCTCTGGCCGAGTTCTGGGTGGAGAAGGTGAGATCTTGGGTGGAGTAACATGTGCTGGTGCTTGCTCTGCTTCTTTCTTTGGAGACAAGTCTACTGGTTGCTTTTCATCTGGCTGACTTGGTGTACCTTGAATCAGTCTTTCAATGTATATGCTCAAGTCTGTGTAAAACTGTTCAACTTCATCCTCTTTTTGTTTTGTCTCAATCTCATCAAACATGTCTTCTGCCATCCTGATGAGTGCCCTCTTTGTCTGTTTGGGAGGCTCTCCGCTGTCCAGGCCGGAACATTTCAGTCGCCCGCACACGTCCACGAGAAGCTCTCTCTCCAGCTGCCACAAGGCTGCACTCACTTGATCACGCAGAGACTGTATCTGGTCCATTGTTGCTTGAAGATGAAGGTTCGTCTCTTGGGAAGGAGGCTGGGTGGTGATGATGGTTACTCACTAGCGCCCCCTCCTGGCTGGCTCGCCAAAATATGTAGCACATCTCAGAATGAAGGGCCAAGTCATTCTTTGGTGCAACATATTTAAATTGTTTTATTGCACAATCTGCAAAAGATAAATCAAAAACTCAGTACAGGAGATCGCTTGCTGCTTGCTTAGTTCAGTGCTGTACTACTGACTTCTTCTTCGCCCGGGCATCAGCTACAGCGAAAGCAACAAGCACCCTCTGCTGGTGATATCAAGTATTGCACTTTAAAACACACAGTCCGCAAAATCAAGTAGATAGACTGGAACAGCAAATGTATATTATTGTTTTTAACCTTAGCAAAATAAAATTATGGGGTGCAACCATTTTATAGTCTCATAAAAATCACATTGTGCCACATATACATACATTTTTGGCATTAATACTTTTGAATCTACAACCAAGATTGATTCAATGCTGTGCTTGATAATTCAGTTGGCCTGTATACACAGTAACTAAAGTAACTTAAGACTATTATTTAACCTGTAACCTGTGACAGAAATATACATCTACACCAGCAGATGGCGCCAACTTCCCTGTAGAGCTGGCGTGTTAGACTGAAAAAAAAAAAAAAAAAAAAAAAAAGATCGCTAAAACAACGTTTATCTCATAAGGACAGAGCAAACCTGCGTGACACAGCGGTTTTTATGGACTAATATCAGTCATGCAGCTTTTATTCACTTGGATTTTATGTTTGTGAAGAAAACAGACTGGATTTCCCTACAAACCATCGATGTTTTGCTTGTTCAGGTAAGCGGCTAAAGCTAGCAGCATCTGCCAAACGTAACTCTTTATTTATGAGTGGTTTTATTGAATAGTATTAGAACTGCCACGAAGCATTGTTTATAGACTTCTGTTCAGTCGTGTTGTGCAGTTTAGAGGCCAGTCGCTGTGGTGCTGCTCTGTGTTGCTTTCGTGGTGCGCTGTGTCCAATAAAAATAAAAAGGAGGCTTATGCGTAAGAAAAGGAGGAATATCGAGGCTTTTGCGATTAGCTAATCGCAGTTGTCAATATCGCGGTATCGATTCGATATCGATATATCGTGCAGCCCTACCCTGCAGCTGCGTGTGTTATAAACAAACTGTGTGTCGGCTTACCTTTTAAACAGAAGAAATGAAGAAACAACGGGTCCACATTCAATTAAAACACAGTCCTCAATGTGAGACTTTCTGTCTAAAGTCTGCGTGTTGAGCTTCATAAATCTTTGTGATCAAATCAGCGAGAAAGTGAAAGTGAAACTTAACTCCTCCATGTGGCAGTTCACGTAAAAGAACAGCTGATTCAGTGTCATTTGCAGCGCTTTGTTTTGAGTCGTAACTGAACGAACTAAAAGTGTGTTTTAAAATAAAGTTTGACAAATGTAACATTGTTAAAGGAAAAAAATAGTTTTGGGCTTATAATTAACATTTGAAAAGAAGCAAGAACTGAAAAAAGGACCGTTAAGGAACCGGTCTCGAAAAGCAAGTGGTATCGAAAAAAAATCTAACGGTACCCAGCCCTAGTCAAAACACGAACCAAAAACACAAACGCAGCTTCACAAACACAAACCAAAAATCAAAAACACACAATTTCAAAAACACAAAGTCAGAACATGCAGCAAATTCAAAGGTGCACATGATGAAAAGAGAAACCCTGGGACTCATGTTACACTCATTGTTCGTACCACAGTGTTACCTGGTGTTCCAGTGTCGCCCATCCAACACTGACCAGGCCTGTCCTGCTTAGCCTCTGAGCTCTGACAGGATCAGGCTTTCTCTTTTTGTAATGTGCTTTATTACATTTCAGTGTGTTTGTGTTTTGTCCTTCAGGGCCACCGTACAAACGTTACATACAAAAGAAAGTCACACGTCAGCTGTTTTAACTCTGGGTTGTGTTGTCAGGTTACCAAAACCAAATGAGATTTGCTAAAAGAGACGGATCCTTTTCTATGGAGTCTGGGGACAAAGCAGTGTTTGGTAAACAAACAAACAAACAAACAAACAAACAAAGTGAACTGAAGTGTATTTTCTCTTCCAGGTTGACCGCCTTCGTAGTCAAAGTGTTCTCCATGGCCGTAGACCTGGTTCCTCTGGACGACTGGAGTGTGATCTGTGACGCAGTGAAGTTTCTGATTCGTTCACAGCGTCCGAACGGCGAGTTTCAGGAGACTGGTTCCATCTCCCACCGAGAGTTTACTGTAAGAGTTCATAGTTCCAGACAGTCCCCCTTTATCAAGCTTCTCCAGGCAGTTCCACCTTTACCAGACCTTCTCCAGACAGTTCCCCTTTACCAGACCTTCTCCAGACAGTTCCCCCTTTATTACACCTTCTCCAGACAGTTCACCTTACAGACCTTCTCCAGACAGTTCCACCTTTACAGACCTTCTCCAGACAGTTCCCCCTTTACCAGACCTTCTCGACAGTTCCCTACAGTTCCACATTTACCAGACCTTCTCCAGACAGTTCCCCCTTTATCAAGCCTTCTCCAGACAGTTCCACCTTTACAGCCTTCTCCAGACAGTTCCACCTTTACCAGACCTTCTCCAGACAGTTCCACTTTACCAGACCTTCTCCAGACAGTTCCACTTTACCAGACCTTCTCCAGACAGTTCCACCTTTACCAGACCTTCCCAGACAGTTCCCCCTTTACCAGACCTTTTCCAGACAGTTCCACCTTTACCAGACCTTTTCCAGACAGTTCCACCTTTACCAGACCTTCTCCAGACAGTTCCACCTTTACCAGACCTTCCACCTTTACCAGACCTTCTCCAGACAGTTCCACCTTTATCAGACCTTCTCCAGACAGTTCCACCTTTACCAGACCTTCTCCAGACAGTTCCACCTTTATCAGACCTTCTCCAGACAGTTCCACCTTTATCAGACCTTCTCCAGACAGTTCTACCTTTACCAGACCTTCTCCAGACAGTTCCATCTTTACCAGACCTTCATACACAACACTCCTCACATTGTCTCAATGCTCATGCTCAATCCTGATTGGTCGGTCACAACATCTTCCTTGTAGAATGAAATGAGTTCTTGTATTGGTGCAGCAGTGATGATAAGTCCTTTATTCTCTCTGTGACTGTTCAAGTAAAACACTGTCAGTGAGAAACAGAGTAAAGGTACAAAGGGTCACATGTTGAACCAAGACAGAGGTGTCTGCGGTCTCATGAATCTATTCTATTCTCTGGACAGGACATTGCTGCTTGTAGTCGTTGTAAATCAGCCCCAGTGGTCGCTCCTTTAGTCCTGCAGCTGAAAATCCCTCTGCCTCAAGTATTTTTGGATTTTGTGTCAATTCTTACCTTTTCTCACATGTGTCCCTGCTTTTTTTGTTTTGTAGAAAGCAGCTTCAGCTTTCGCTACCGCTGCTCACACTGTAACTCCCTCTGTGATTGGATATGGACAATTCATAGCCTGTAGAGCACCTTGCATTAGGCTAAAGCGCTAAAAAGCGATTTCCGTGTGCGGCCTCACCCTGGATGTACACAGAAAACGGACATGTACAGGGACCTCCGAGGAATGCGGACGCGAGTACGAGAGCCGCACAGGTCTGCAGAAAGAATCCACGTGAAGAGACCGCAGTGGTCTGATGCGGCTTTCAATAGGTTGGTTTCAGATGACAACACAACATTCTACAGGACAATGTTATTTCGATGAGGTGGAGGGCAGTTAAAATGAAGATTGTTTAAATGCAGTTTATTTTTGTAATGCAAACGAGTAATGGGTCTAGTCATCCTAGAAATCACCACTTTTTAAATTAGCCACGTACTTTTTTGAATTAAATGCCTCTTGCCCTCCACCTGCCAAGAATTCTAGAATGTGAAAAACACCATACAAGCTTTCCCGAGTGAATTTACGCGAGTCCACATGGCTTTGAACAAAACCGGACCACAGTCAACAGCATCTGGTGTAACACACAGTTTGCAAGAAACTCACACGTGTCCTGAACCGAACCTGCCTCAGTCTGTGTACATTCAGGGTAAGTGTCCGGTCTCAGTGTGTGGTTAGCTTAAAGGGGAGCCTCTGAAGTCAGGACCAGAGTAATTCTGAGACCTTCTTACACTAGACACAAGTCCTGCAGCAGTATTGTTAATGGTAAAAATGTATTGTCTATGCAGGTAATGTTTTCTCCATTATTCTGTCTCTCCGTCGAGTCTTCTCTCTCAGACTGTAAATGTACTTTCAGGGCCATGTTCAGACTGTAAATGTACTTTCAGGGCCATGTTCAGACTGTAAATGTACTTTCAGGGCGATGTTCTGGGCGTAGATTCAGACGTTTCCATGACGGCGTTCTGTGTCATTGCGCTGCAGGAGTCTAGATGGATCTGTGAGATGATGGTGAATAAGTTTACACGTTTCTTCTGTCTTTCGGTCTGACTCACACTTTAATCTTTATACTTTTAATCTGCTGTGTTTTGTCTTGTTTCAGAGCTTGTCTGCTGCTATAGAAAAGTCTGTTCTGTACCTGGAGCGGCGCCTTCACGCTCTCACAAACCCTTACGCAGTCGCCATCACGTCGTACGCTCTGGCCAACGAACACAAGCTCAACAAGACCCTTCTGTACAGCTTTGTGTCTCCAGGTGCTTTTTGGTACGTGTAGCTTTTCTGTCGTCACATGTTTATCCTCTCATGTGTTCTGTGCAGAGCGGGACCACTGGGCTTCACCTCGAGGACAGACGTTCACTCTGGAGACGACGGCGTACGCTCTTCTGGCTCTCGTAAAGCAAACGTGAGCATCAGTTTGATTGAAAACATTACGACTTGGCTTGAGGTAGAACTGGGCAGTTTGAAACACACTTCCTGAACATCTTTGATCACACTTCAAATCACTGCTTCAACTCCGGTTCAAAACGCTGATCACGTGACCTCTGCGCTTCATGAACCGCTGCTGTTACAGAAATGTTTCACTAGGGCTTTCACCCGCGACCTCTAACGGGAACAAGCCGTAGAAAATGAATGGAGATGAAAATGATTCAGATTCAGATTCCTCTGAAATCTGCAGCTGAGATTGGACAAAACTAATCTTTTATGAAACAGTTTTCTCACATTGTTTTTTCTAACAAAACAATCCAGTAACGTGACCTTTGTCCTCACAGCTCCTGAAGGACGCTCAGCCTGTCCTCAGATGGTTCTTGAAGCAGCAGAAGCAGAGCAGTGGATATGGATCTGTGCAGGTAAAACATGATTCACACCAGAGCGTCAAAGCTCGACTGAAATATGTGATGTTTGGACAACGCAACGCATTTCCTGCTTCAAAGAGGACATTCAAGTGTCCAGAGCAACAGTGTTGAACTTTACAGAGGCGTCACAGCAGCCAATCAGAAACTGTGACGTGATGTAACTGTGATTAAAGACCCACAGAAGGATCTCCTGGACTGTCTGTGTTTTTATTTTATTTTTCCTGAAACTGAGAGTTGAGTGTGAACAAACTTCTCAGACGTCTGACAAACACTGATACGGTCTCTTCTGTCCAGGCCACACTGACGGTGCACCAGGCCGTGGCCCAGTACGTGAGCGCGGCTAAACGGACAGACTACGACCTGGAGGTGGAGTTAAAGATCCACAATCCGGTCTTTCCTTACCGGTTCACTGAGAGAAACCAGCACATCACCAGAACAATATGGGTGAGTGCAGCTGCAAGAGTCAGGTCACCCAAGAATCCAGTCTGTTCTGATCTGATCTGTTGTGTTCTGATCTGTTCTTATCTGGTCTGTTCTGTTGTGTTCTCTTCTATGTCGTATAAGCTCCGCCCTCTTCGGGCTTGGCTATTGGCTAACACTCGAGGCAGCGCCTCACACCTGAAGATCAAACAATGTACTGCGGCGGTGTTGTGTGACCGCTGCTATGCTAATGCTACACAGGTCATAGCATTAGCTAGCAACTTGCTAGCTTGCGCAGGGCCTAGTTAGCTGCGGACCACGCTGGCGATTTTCTTCCACATGTCACAAGCCTTCGCCATCAGGCGGCAGTCTATGTGCGCGGCACAGGTGGGCGGCAGACACCTCTGGCTGTGTCTGTCTTCCCTCAAGGACCAGGAGAAAAGCAGCTGCTCTCCCGCTGCTCGCTGCTTCGCTCTTCTGCTTGGGACAGAAGGAGGAGGAGCCGCTCTTCCATGAGACACGCTCTTGTGGCTGCAGCGTTCTGTTCCTCGGACCCCGGCTCCCAAAGAACAGGAAAGAGAGAGACAGGAGCGCATCTTCTTCTTCATCTGGAGCTTGTAAGAGAGAGGAGAGGCTCTTTATGTTCTGATTCAGAGCTACTTCTCTCCATGCTACAGACACACACTGGTAGCGTTACTGCTGCTGTTCATGCTGGTGCTCGCTCCGATGCTGGCTCTCCAGCTGCTCTGTCACTCTCATCTCCGCTGAGTGTCGCGGTGCGGATGAGTACGTTATGGAAAGGGCAGAGGTTGACGGTGACACCCCACCCATGAAGCGGACATGATTTCATTTAATTTAATTGACCTTTATTTAACCAGGGAAGTCCCACTGAGATTCAGAATCTCTTTTGCAGGGGAGCCCTGGGGGAAGGGTCAGGGGAGGCATTAATGGACATGTTTTTAGTTGTAGGAGGAAACCTACGCAGACACGGGGAGAACATGCAAACTCCACATAGAAAGGCCCCGGGTCGACTGGGAATCGAACCCAGGACCTTCTTGCTGTGAGGCCAGAGCGCTAACCGCTGCGCCACCGTGGGTAGCCCTCTACCTGCAGCTCCAGCAGCATGTCCTCTGCTGGGCTAGAGTTCAAGAAGGGTGAGCTGTAGAGGACATGGCCTTATATACGGCCGGTGGCGGGAGCTACGTCCCATGATTATAGCAGTACAATGTTTGATCTTCAGGTGTGAGGCGCTGCCTCGAGTGTTAGCCAATAGCGAAGCCCGAAGAGGGCACATACTCATAGAACTACAGTTACACAAGTAACTAAGACTTCTGTTCTGTGACGTGGACAGGTTCCTGGAGTGAACGATCCGCTCACAGTGAGAGCCTCGGGAACAGGACAAGCCACTCTGACAGTAAAAACACTTCCACACATTCAGACTGAACCTGTTTGTCTGATCACTGAACCTGTTTGTCTGATCACTGAACCTGTTTGTCTGATCACTGAACCTGTTTGTCTGATCACTGAACCTGTTTGTCTGATCACTGAACCTGTTTGTCTGATCACTGAACCTGTTTGTCTGATCACTGAACCTGTTTGTCTGATCACAGCTGGTCACAGATTATTACGCTGAGTCCAGACAAACTGTGAGCGACTGTTCAAAGTTCAATCTCTCTCTGGACTTCACTCTGGGTAAGTCTGACGTTTTTATTCTCACATCTCAGACTTTTACTAATCAGCCCTGTTTGGTTTATCAGAAAAAGCTGACAAGGATAAAGGAGACACTTACAGACTGAGGATTGACTTTTTGTGAGTAGAAAAGTGACAGAACTATGCTTTAATGGTTCACTCATTTAAACATGGTTAGACTATCTAGTATAACATTTAAACGTTGATATGTGTGTTTTAAGCTTTAAGAACAGGAGGGGCGGCTCTCTGTCCGTCCTGGATGTGTCTTTACTCTCTGGTTTCATGCCCATGACTGAAGACCTGAACGCGGTGAGATTTCTGTGTTTTTGTCCACGTTTGACTCTCGCTGTACGAACAATCACAATCACTCCAAATATTCTGTAGAACTTCCTCGCGTGAGGACTTTGTCTGGGTAAAAAAAGAGTCAGGTGCTGTTCCTGACGACATGGAAATGTGCCGCTCTAAGCCCCATGTCAGATTAAAGCAACAACTTTATTGGACCAACGTAAACCTGAAATAAAAGTAGATTTAGAATTGTAACCATAGGCGCCGATTTATGTTTTTTTGCGTGGATGCCCAAAACACGGGCGTCATTTGCACGTGTCTCTTCTTTCGCGTTCATTTTGTTTCTTTTCTACCTGTAACTACAGACTTCTGGCGCGTTCTTTTCCCAGTGAACAGAATCCATACATAAAGCCTCGCAGAGCCCAGGTCTGTCCTGCCTCAGCGCAGCTCTCACGGCACCGGGCCTTACAAACAGGAGCAGTGCAGTTCGTCAGAATTACATCTCGCTTCTGAATCACATCCCACCTCAACACTCTCGTTTCCCACTTTATTCTGGCTTAAAGCACAGTTGTGAACTAAACCATGATCTCACGGGGCAGGGCACAGAGCGGGGATCCCACTATGCAGCTCCGCTCCGCCCCAGTTCGCCTCCGAAAGTGACCATGAGTCTAAATGACAGCGCTCTGAGAGGAGAGATACTGAGTGCTTATATTCACACAAACAGATGAAAGAAAGAGAGAGAAAAGTGAAAGACGCTGTATGACTGAATAAATGCGGCACACACACATTTAGAGAAGCCTGTGAATGAAAGTAGGAAAAGTTGGCCTGGGTGCTCAGACATTCCAGTGGGTGCTTGAGCCCCGCAGCACCATGTGATCGGCGCCTATGGGTTTAATGATCCCCTAAAATCATCCAGTTCAATTTTCAGTTTTGAAAGTTGTCGGTTTGGTATTTTTTGGTATACTTTCAGTTCAGGTTTGATTTTTAAAAGGACAATACATATTTTATTGTAAAAGAAACATTATTCTGTTAATATTAAATTAACTCTGATGCCCTGCAGCAGGAAAATCTCAAAGAAACAAAATCTTTATTTAGACTGAGCTTGCATTTATTTATTTATAAAATGATCTCCCTAAATCTGTCCATTTTGTGTTCTTGTGTTTGCTCAGTGCGTTATTCACCGAATGTTTCCTAAATGACCAGAGACTCATGACCTGAAGCAGAGTTTGTTCATCGCAGGAAGCTCAGAGAAGCAGCTGAAGTGTTCTGGAGCCTTTCAGACGCAGATCTATAGTTCTTTTTTCACAAGGAGCAGTGTCTGGCGTTGAGGTTCACTCGCCTCACAGGAGGCGGAGACTTTTTTAGTTTAGCCAATCACTGCTTTTTGGTTGTTTAGTCGTCAGGAAGTAGAGCATGAACATGTCAGGGATTGTTACTGTTTCTATGTGGTAAACTTGCAAATGAAAAAGTAGAATTTCATTTTCCTAAAACACATACAGTCTGTTATCTCAGCTCGGGTTGGTTAACGCATCACTCCGCTTCTTCTCGTTGATTGGACGTTTGTACTTCCTGCTTTTTGGGAACCGTCTACAGAACTGTGAAACCTGACCTAGAGGTGTCAGCCTGGCTTGGTTTTTTTCAGTCTGGAGCTGGATTATTCAAAACTGTGGGACAAAAGAAAGTCTGTTTTAACTGCTCAGGGTCTTTAAAGATTATTCTGGAGCGTGATGAGTCTTATTTCATGTGTGTGTGTTTCAGACGTGTGCTGGTCCTGCTCCGGTCGTCTCTCAGTGGGAGTTAAACTCGGGTTTCCTCAGACTCCACATGGACCAGGTCTGGACATCCTGTTGCCTCACGTTTCCTCCTGCTCCTTCACGCTCCTTCACGTTCTCTGCGTCCACAGGTCACTCACAGTCCCGTCCAGACTCTGTCCTTTCGACTGAGACAGACTCGTAAAGTGAAGCTGCTGCAGCCGGCCTCTGTGTCGCTTTATGAATATTACGACAGTGAAGGTGAGTGTTTCTGTTCACACATATAATCCAAACTCTTCGGCGATGACGTGTCTCAAAGAGTTGTTTTGTGTCTTTGGTCTGATCCCAGTGAAGTTAGTGAACCTTATTACACTTTAGTCTGCAGAACGTGACAGTGGAGCAGTGCAAGAAGTTCACAGGAAAATCTGTTTTAACCAAGCAAACTTGCTTTGGTTAAATCTAAATGTCAAAAAGTGATTCACTCTTTAGTCAGACTTCAGTGTCGACCTAAAGTTCTAATAAAATGATCCGATGTGTGGATGTGAGACTTACAGAGAATCTTTATTGTGAAAACCTTAAGAAACTCAAAAGCAGCAGCGTGTCCTTGTTATAATCCTTTAGAATGAGACACAAAACTTCAGCGCTGAGACCAGGAGCATCTTTTTTTTTTTTTTTTTTTTTTTTTTTTTTTTTTTTTTTTTATTAATAGTTGCGACATAATTTACAATCAACATTCATAACATTTAGACTCACCTAAAACAGACAAAACAGACAGATTACGAAACAGACAAATACGTACACAAGACTATAAACAAAAATTGTGTGTAGGGGTGGGGCTGGGGGGTAAGGGGGGCGGATGTGTGTGCATGTGTGTGGTGCATATGTTAGTATGTTTGAAAGAACTGTTTGGGTGGTCAACAAAACTTGCTGTAAAATAAAGAAAACACAAAGCAACAAAAATCTAATGCAAAATAATACATAAATAAATAAAAAAATAAATAAATAAATAAATAAAGGAAAAAGGAGATTAACAGTATTGATCAATGAACTGGATAGCCCAGTACAAGTAACAATGGTTGTTTAGGGAGGGTATTATAATTCTTAATATTATTGTTGGTATTATTATTGTCATTTTTAGTGATTATTTAATGTATTATTTATGTTATTATTTATTTTATTCTTTTTGTCACACTTTAGTTGAGTGTATTGTGGGAAAGATAAAAATAAATAAATAAATAATCCTCCTTTAATATCAGCACACCTTGCTTTCCTGACTTATTTGTGAGTTTTTTTTTTCTTTTTTCTTTTACGCTTCTCTTCCCCCTTTACAGTATGCCTAAGCTTGTGTGGTGCATTAAAAAAGACCATGAGATGTCGTGCATTAAAAACAGGCACAGGTGCACGATATGTCAGGAGGAGATGTTTACCAAATGTATTTTTTTTTTTTTTTATTTTTTTTTTTTTTAGGGTAATACCCTCTCTACATAATAAACAATTTGTCATTGTTACAAGCAAAAAAAGAAAAAAAAGAAATAATAATAATAAAATGTTAATAATAATCATAATAATAATCATAATAATGGTCATAATAATAAACTAAATTAAGTAATTAAGAGAGCGGAAGAAAAGAAAAGAGCAGAAAAAAAAATAACAATAAAAGAAAAAATGAAAATAACTAAATAAATAATTTAATGAACAGGGGAGAAATAAGATTGACTGAATGAAAGAAAGAGAGAGGCGATATCAGTGATGTAGTAGGTACTATGTGGTGGGAGTGTGTAATGTAGATATGAGTGGTGCCCAGATAGAGAGGGGTTCATTGGTATTTTGATTTTTAAGTTCTAGTGAATTTTCAAAGGAGATGAAGTCATTTAAAAGGTTTTTCCAGAGTGTAATGTTTATGTTTGACCTTGATTTCCAGTTCATAAGGATAGTTTTTTTGGCGATGGTTAGCGCTACTAGGAGTATGTTTGTATGTATATCCAAAATTTTGAGCTGAGATACATCACCCAGTAAGCAGAGAGAAGGAGACATTGGGATGTGGCAGCCCACAAATGAGGATATGGAAGATGTGACCGTTTTCCAAAACTGATATATGGGGTGGCAGGACCAAAGTGCATGAATGTAAGTATCTTGAGTGTTCTCAGTGCAGTGAGTGCATATGTCGTCTGAAAAGCCCATTTTAAACATTCTGTGACCTGTGTAGTGAGTTCTGTGTAGAATTTTGTATTGTATAAGTTGTAAATTTGTGTTCTTTGTCATGGAGTAAATGTTTTGAAAAATCTGTGTCCAGGAGCTGGCATCGAGAGCAAAACTTAGATCCTCCTCCCATTTGGTCTGTGGAAAAGAAAGGGTTTTGTCTGATTGTATTATAGTTTTGTAAATTTTGGAGAGACGTTTTTTAGGTGTGTTGATGTTAATAATATCTACTATTGATGGGGGGAGATTTAGGCTTATAGTTGTTGTGTTGAATATTGATGTTAATGATGATTTAAGTTGGTGGTATTGCAGAAATTGCTTTCTCTCGATGCCATGCTCCTGTACCAAATAAGAGAATGGGACTATTTTATTGTGTTGAACTATATGTTTCAAGTGAGTAATACCTTTTTCGGCCCATGTTGTGAAGTGTATTGTTTTGTTATTACTTAGAATGTCGGGGTTGTTCCAGATTGGAGTGTGACCTGATGGAGATATGTTAGTGTTAGTGATTTTGTATAATTTCCACCAGGCTGTCAGAGTTGACGATACCGTTAGTGATTTGAAGAGAGAATGTTTTTTGACTGATTGACTAAGAAATGGCAAATCTGAAATTTGAAGTGGATTACAGAGTAGTTGCTCAACATCTAACCATATAAAATCTGTCTGTTGTGGATGTATCCATTTTAAGATGTATTGTAATTGGTTAGCGACAAAATAATGCTTAAAATTTGGAGCTGTAAGTCCACCTAATGCTTTTGTTTTTTGTAAAGTGTTTAATTTGATGCGTGGGGTTTTGTTTTTCCAGTAAAATTTTGTAATTGATGAGTCTAAAGAGGAAAACCAGGTAGAAGGGGGGTGTGTTGGTATCATATTGAACAGATAGTTGATTTTGGGGAGAACCATCATTTTGATGGTATTAATTCTGTCCATTAGAGAAAAGGGAAGGTTCATCCAGCGGTGAAGGTTGTCATTTATAGTTTTGAGAAGCGGAGTGTGATTTAGGTTTATCAACTCTGACAGCCTGGAGGAAATATTCACACCCAGATATGTAATGTGATTTGCGCAGACAGGGATAGGGGGGTTGTAAGCTGCCACATCCCAAACATTGTTTTGATTAGGGAGAATTGCGGACTTGTGCCAGTTAATTGAGTAATTGGAAACTTTGGAGAAATGTTCGATGAGGTTTATTGTTTCTTCCAGGGAAGATTGTGGTTTTTGAAGAAAGAGAAGTATGTCATCTGCGTATAAACTAATTTTGTGTTGATTGTTGAGTGCTTGTATACCCTGAATGAGGGGATTGGCACGAATGGCTGTTGCTAACGGTTCTATAAAAATGGTGAAAAGAAGAGGAGAGAGTGGACAGCCCTGCCTGGTCCCTCTGTGCAATGTGAAGCTTTGCGATGTTATTCCGTTGGTAGTTATTGTAGCTGTTGGTGATGTGTATAAGATTTTGATCCAGTTGATAAATGACTCTCCAAAGCCAAATTTTTTAAGCGTAGAAATGAGGAAAGACCAATTGACTCTATCAAAGGCTTTTTCTGCGTCTAATGTAGCAATTATTACAGGGATTTGTTGTTGTTGGGTGAAATCTATTATGTTAAGGAGTCTACGTGTGTTATTAGATGAGAACCTGCCTTTAATAAAACCTGTTTGATCTGGGTGAATAATGGTTGGAAGAATATTTTCTAATCTTTGCGATAGAGTTTTTGTTATAATTTTAAGGTCTACGTTTAATAATGAGATAGGGCGATAGCTTGAAGGGAGCTTAGGATCTTTGTTGGGTTTGAGAAGTAATGTGATTATGGCTTGATTCATACTAGTCGGCAATTTATTAGTTTGTTCAATTTCAATTATCATTCTTTCAAACAGGGGATTGAGAATTGGCCAAAAATGTTTATAGAACTCAGCAGGGAAGCCATCAGGACCGGGAGACTTATTATTGGGCATTTTTTTGAGAGATTCGAACAGATCTTTTCCTGTAATGTGTGTGCTGAGCCTTTCTACTTGACATGCAGTGAGTTGTGGTAAATTGAGATTATTGAGAAATGAATCTATCATTTGTTGAGATGGATTGTGCTCTGGTGTATACAACGTGCTGTAGTAATTTTTAAATGTATTATTTATTTCTTGTGGAGATTGTGTTGGCTTCCCTGCTGAGTCTATTATTGTGGAAATAGTTGTTTTTTCTTTATTTTGTTTCAGTAAGCTTGCTAGGTATTTTGCATTGTTGTTATTGCTGTGGTTATATTGTTCATATCTTAAACGTTGGAGAAGAAATTTATTTTTTGCACTGGTTATTTCGTTTAATTCAAACTTACATTTTCTTAATTCGTTTTGAGATTTTTCTGTTGGGTTATTTGAATTTATTATTTCCAATTCTTTTATTTTTTGTTCCAATTCATTTTCCTTTTTAAGTTGTTTCTTTTTCTTGTATGAAGAGTATGAAATGATGACGCCTCTCAGAACGGCTTTGCCTGTTTCCCAGAGTATAGACGGTGATGTCTTTGGAGAGTCATTTATCTCCAGGAAGGCTGTCCACTCTCTCCTGATGAGGCTGTCAAATTCTGAGTTATTTAACAAAGATGTGTTAAGGCGCCATCTGCTGGAGGTATTTTGTTTTTCCGGGAGTTTAATTGTGAGTGTAACTGGGGCATGATCACTTACTGTAATAGGATGGATAGTGGTCTCTGTAGTCATGGGTATGAGTGAGTTACTAATAAGAAAATAATCTAATCGTGAATAAGAGTTATGTACTGAAGAATGGAATGTATATTCTCTGGAAACTGGGTGCTGCAGGCGCCAACCATCGCCAAGGCCAAAATCGCTCATGAACTGTTTTATTGTTTCAGAAGATTGCCATATGCGGGTGGATGGGGAACTTTTATCTATACTTGGTTCGATAATGGTATTAAAATCACCAGCAATGATGAATGGAGGAGAAAAATTATTTGAGAGTGTTGTGAAAATCGAGTTGAAAAATGTAGAATCATCACTGTTTGGTCCATAAACATTGCAAATGGTTAATGTGAAGTTAGAAATTGAAATATTTATTATGATATAACGCCCTTCAGGATCAGTGATAGTTGAGTTATGAGTGTAGAAAATGTTTTTATGTATTAAAATAGATACCCCTCTCTGTCTGGTGTTGTAGTGGGATGAGTAAATGTTTTTGTAATTGGAGGTTCTGATGTTACTCTCATTTGTGATTGATAAATGGGTTTCTTGTACTAAGCATATGTCAATATTGTGTTTTTCAATATAGTCAAATAACTTTTTTTTTTTGGCTAAGTTGCTAATACCACGAATATTCCATGTTATAAACTTTAGTGACATTACTTTAATATAAGATCATCGGTTGGTGAGTATTGCGTGCGTGCGTGCGTGCGTGCGTGCGTGCGTGCGTGTGCTGTGTTTGGGTATTGGGTTTGGGGAAGGGGTGGGGGTAGACACAACAATAACAATCAAAACAGTCGAGCCAAACATGAAGCTCCTTTGTTACCTTCTAGGAGACATGTGCGAATAAGTTGGCATAAAGAGAAAGAAAACTGCTGCATTTGACTAGATGATGCTATCTATTCCTTGTGTTAACGTTATGTGAGTTAGTATAGCCATGGTGTAATGTCCTTGTCCCGGTAAAGCTGCCCATCTATGTAAAGTCTATCTACAGTGAGTATTGCTTTTTTACCTTGTTGTAACATTTTCTTTCGGATCGGGAGCAATAGTTGTCTTCGTGTTATGATTTCTTTCGGAAACTGGTCGTTTAGTCCATAGTCCGTGCCTTTGAGCTGCCTTCCTTGACGCTGTACGAGGATTTTTTGCTTGTAGTGTTCGAATTTTGCAATTATGGGGCGGGGGCGTTTGTTATCATTTTTTTGACCGATGCGATGAACGCGTTGGAATGATACTTTATTCACAGTTTCCATTGGTAAATGAAGATGATTGTGGATGAAGTCCTTTATTGTTTTTTCGGGGTCTTCCGCGGGGATTTCCGGAATCCCCGAAAACACAAGATTGTCCCTCATGCTGCGTGCTTGTAGGTCGAGTATAGTTTCTTTCATTTTTCTGTTGTCAGCGGATACAGTTTCCAGGTGAGTTGTGATTGATTTGACAGTTTTTTCCAATGTGTCGTTCCTTCTGGTGAGTTCGTCTATCTGTTCCTGGCTAAATTCCAAGCTGTGGCGAACGGCTTGAAATTCTTTGTGAAGCACTTCAATTAGAGCGATCCTACTGTCCATAGCTGAAAGTTTTTGTTCAATAGATAAGAGGATGTCAGTCAGCTCAGAGGGAATATTGTGTGAGATGTCTGTGTTGGTGCCTGAAGTTGGAGATGAAGCCATCCGCTGTCTTTTCTTATCTTGCGAAATCGTGGGGTTGTCTTCCGTGGAGATCGGAGAGTTGGGATCTTTATTGTCCATTTCGCAGTAACTGTGGAAGTAGTAGTCGATATATTGTTCCAGGTGATCCAGATTGAAGTTTATCCCGAGTTGTTTGTTGTTGCTGCAGCTAGTTGTCGGCTGACGCCATTGTGTTACGCACTGTCTCGCGATACTCTCGTTCACCGTTCGACCAGGAGCATCTTAACATTTAATGTTTTACAGAAACTAAATGTGTCCGGTTCTATCACCCACAAAGAAGTCGACTCCTGAGGTTCTGCCGAGGACAAAACTGTGTCTGTGGTGAAGGTAAAAGAACTTTATCAAACCGATTGTGGCATTACAGAGGTAGGAAACATAATTTTTCTTACATCTGACCATTATTTTAGCTCACATGTACAGCAACGCACCCTAAGATTAAACTCAGGGAAAGAAGTTTATCCCCACAAGGTCACACAGGTTCTATTAACTGAATAGGACAGAGACATAAATAAGAATTATAATGTTAACATTTATTTGTATAAATATAAATATATTCACTAGAAGTTAAATATCACCCTTATAACAGAGCAAGACATTGTCCATAATCGTTCCCTTCAGTCATTGTCCCAGGTAACTCCAGGCTCCACATTAGATACAAAAATGAATAGTCCACACAAATAAATGCCTCCCCTGACTCTTCCCCCAGGGCTCCTCTGCAAAAGAGATTCTGAATCTCAGTGGGACTTCCCTGGTTAAATAAAGGTCCATTAAAAAAATAACAAACCGTGTCCTTCTGCGCTCACTAGAGATGGGTGCTTGACGCGATCACCAGCCCAACCACCGGACCGACCGCAGGACCGACCCGGACCGACCACGGACCGACCACAGGACGACCACAGGACCGACCACAGGACCGACCACAGGACGACCACGGACCGACCACGGACCGACCACAGGACCGACCACAGGACCGACCACAGGACCGACCACAGGACCGACCACAGGACCGACCACCGGACCGACCCCGGACCGACCACAGGACCGACCACCAGGACCGACCCAGGACCGACCACAGGACCGACCACAGGACCGACCACAGGACGACCACAGGACCGACCGCAGGACCGACCGCAGGACCGACCGCAGGACCGACCGCAGGACCGACCACGGAACCGACCACCGGGACCGACCAGGACCGACCCAGGACCGACCGCAGGACCGACCCAGGACCGACCCAGGACCGACCGCAGGACCGACCCGACCGACCGCAGGACCGACCCAGGACCGACCACAGGACCGACCACAGGACCGACCACAGGACCGACCGCAGGACCGACCGCAGGACCGACCGCAGGACCGACCGCAGGACCGACCACAGGACCGACCAACAGGACCGACCGCAGGACCGACCGCAGGACCGACCACTGTCCGATTGCAGGAAATATTCAGTCTGTCCACAACACATTGTACGCAGAGCCACGGGGAAAATGACCCTTTGAGAACGAAAAAATGAATCACAGCGAATAAAAAAAAGTGGAGACCCAATGCTGAGCAGGAACCCGCCAATTGCAATAAGCCCCATTACTGTACAGTTTACACGCAAAATCTCGAGATAAAGTGAAGAAAACATACTGAGATTTGTGACACCATGTTCGCCTCACCCACGAGGAACACTCCGCACCCCGAGCCTCTTACGACAGAAAGCTAAAAACAAGTAGCCGCATTAGCTTATGCTGCTTTAATCAACTACAATACAATTTGGGTGCGAAAAACGCAACTCACCAAGAACGCATCAACACTGAACTGGTCACCGCGGCTTGACGCTGAAAAACGATGACTTCAGTAGCCTATTACCAGCTAGAGTTAAGGTTCTCGTCGGCTCGTGGCTGCCATCTCTTCTCCTGCAGCGTCTGACGTCAGGGGGGGGGAGGTCAGGTGGGCCGGACACGAGCGAGAGGGCGCTTTATATAGTGGAGCGGGGGCGCGCATCACCCGCCCCACTACACAGTCATTTCAGTGTCAGAGACGAGACGAGAGCCACTGATCCACTGAACACTCTGGACACGTCACATTAGGCTGGGACACATTTCGAGGACATCTTAAAGAAAAGAGAAAGGATTTAGGGTTGGCCCTGCTCCACTCGGCTCAGCTCGACTCAGCCCTGGAGCTTTTCCATTTGAGTCTGATCTCTGGGACCAGGTACTTTTGTTGTTCCTGTTTTACCCCAGGACCAAAGCCACAGGAGCAGAGACTAAACCTGACGTCACCAGAACCATGAACAGAACTGTGTTTCCTTCTGGTTTCTGAAACTCAATCTCTGGTCCAAACTTTTCTGTCCTGGGTTTGTGACGCAGATTCAAACGCAGCTGGACGAAGCAACGAGAGATTTGATTGTAGTGCATTTTTCTTGTTTCAATTCCAGTTGCTTTGTTTGAATCATTTCCAATGAGAAAATGTTGTATTTTTCATATTTTTAGCCAAACGATCCACTCTGCTCTTGTTCTATTGGCTGATCTTTTTGAAGACAGTTAAAATACGCTTAAACAAAGATAAATATGACTCATTTTAAGCATTTATTTTCTCGTATATAGATCATTTTTACAGTGTATATTTCAGTCCTGATTAAATTCCGCTTTAGACCTGGTTTAGTCCTGGTTCAGATTTAGTTCTGTGGTTTAACGCTGATCTGGACATTTTGTAGAGCAATAAAAACAGACGGCAGCATTAGTTTTCATCACTATAAAAAAATAAATCTAGTCCTGTGAATGTTCGGTGCAACCTTGTGTCGACGCTTTTTGTAACTATTCGTCCCAGAAGTCATGGTTCTCGGTAAAATCTGTAGTTGAATAAACCTGCAATAAGGAAACTGGTCCCAGCAGGTTTTTAAAAGAACATCAAAGCAACGCAAGGTGAAGCAGAGCGCCCCCTGCAGCTTCACAACAGCAACACGTGTCATGGAAATGCTCTCGCTCTGAGCCGAGCTGAGCCGAGCTGAACTGAGCCGATGGAAAAGCCCCATGTGGCCAAAGTTTCAACAGTTTGAAGAAGATACATTAGTTTGATTCAGTTTTGTCTCGTTCTCGTAAAGATGACAAGGATCTAAATAAAATAATAATATTTTGAACCTGACTGTGACTTTGTTTCAGGAGGATGTGGAGTCCAAACAAAAGGCCACCTCAGCAGAATAGAGAGAATAGAAAGACTTTGTTTGAGCAGAATCCCAGACTTTGGTACGTAAACGTTCTGTTTCTGTGTTTTACTGAGAAACTAAACAAACAGTCTTCATGTGTCTTCAGTTTATCGTGTGACGGTGGAAAACGCTCAGTACAACCAGTCTGTAGACGTCTACGTCATGAGGATCGACAGAGTCATCAAAAACGGTGAGAAACACTATTCATTTTAATGTTACAATAATACAACAAAGCACCGCATCCAGGTAAAAGTTGGAGTTAGAGCTGATGCACAGACTCGCTGCTCATGGGCCCAGGCCGAGGCGCCTCCTCTGACCCACAGCTCCTCCTCTGACCACAGCTCCTCCTCTGACCCAGCTTCCTCTGACCCACAGCTCCTCCTCTGACGTCCCTACCAGCTCCTCCTCTGACCACAGCTCCTCCTCTGACCCCACAAGCTCCTCCTCTGACCCACAGCTCCTCCTCTGACCCACAGCTCCTCCTCTGACCACAGCTCCTCCTCTGACCACAGCTCCTCCTCTGACCACAGCTCCTCCTCTGACCACAGCTCCTCCTCTGACCACAGCTCCTCTCTGACCACAGCCCCTCTGACCCACAGCTCCTCTGACCAGGCTCATGAGCTTCTGTTCACGTACTTCGCTGACTTTTACATCTTCCCCTTTTGAAAACCCGGTTCAGAAGTTGTTTTTTTCCTGCTGTTACGGCCGTCGCTGCCTCTACAACAGATGACAAAAGAGAACTTTTTATAAGAGGGTTACTTCAGGACTCGCCAAACTGTCTGATGTTCATCAAATTTGGAGTTAACAACTGTGTCACTATGGAAACTACACCACCGAATGTAGCGACCTTTGTCAATCTGTGACCAGAAAACATTAGTGAAATCAAACTTACTGTTTTCCCATTTTAACCTGAGAAGTGAGAAGCTTTAGTGACTGCATGAAGAGGAATGGTCATCGTGGTCCTCAGCATGAACTCTCACCTGCTTCAGCACTTTTAAAACCAAGTTATTTGGGCTTGTTCAGGCGGTTTGTTCGTCTGAAGCAGGTTTAACTCAGGCCTGTTCAGGAGCTCGTGTTTGTCCGTCTGAAGCATTTTTAATTCATTATTTGCTTTTAAATCTGCTTCTGTCCATCCTCGACTCCAGGGTCACGTGACCACCGCGCAGAAGGATCCAAACGCAGCTTCTTCAGCCCCTCACACTGCAGACAGAGATTACATTGCAAACCAACAAAGGATATCTGATGATGGGAGAGGACCGGGACGTTCTGCAGGACTCAGACGTGTAAGTGTTTAAAGAACAGCAGAGCGTTAATGTGACCTAACTGGTTCGATGTTTTCAGGTTTGAATACTGGCTGAGTGAAAGGACCTGGCTGGAGTTCTGGCCCCGAGGCGACGACTGTGAAACGGATGAACATAGAGCCACATGTTTGTCTCTGGAAGCTACGGCCAGCGAGTTTGAGTCTGAAGGATTCGTGCCAAATAAAAGAAACGCTTCCAACTCGAGTGAAGCTGCAGTGAAAGTCCTGAAGATCAAGTCAAAGTTCAGTAAAAAACGACTCTGGTCAAAGTCAAAGTCCTGCTGAAACTGCTTCACTTGAGTAAAAGTATAAAAGTACACCAGCAGGTTGTACTAAAGTAAAAATCACATATTTTCTTATTTTTTCTTAAAGAAAGCTGCTGGATGCTTCTGGTTCATGTTCAGTTCATTCGTCTGTGGAAGTGGGACGTCTGTGTTTGTAAAAGCTCCTGATGCAGCTGATCCAGACTCTTCCTCCTGCTGTGTTTGTGATTTAATAAAAGGACTTGACTCTTGATTTTGTCTCATTCGGTGTAAACAGGTTTTGTCTCACACTGGTTTTCAGTCCCTTGTCTGTAGATCATGTGAAGCTGGTGTTAGACACACTTCATGCAGCTGTTTTTCTCATTAGTGTGGCATACCGAGGCTTTTTAAATACTGTTTTTAGCAGTGGTGGGGCTAATATAATGATTTTAAAGTTAACATTAGCTGTAACAAACATTAGAACTAACTAAAACCAACAACGCCGCCTGAGATAAAGGCTCAGGACCTATGAAAGTAAAACAAAGGCACGTAGGTTTGTTGTTGAAGACAGAGGCAGGATCACATTTAAGTTAGCTTTGGATGTTTAAAGTTCTTTGTTGTTGTAATCCATTTTTTAGTCCATAATTCAGTTCCATAAACACACTTTCTGTTGAGTTTCTCCATCACTGTCTCCTTGTTTTTACACAGTTCATTTGATGTTCACATTAACAGAAGTCGTCAGAAGATCTAATTAAAAAGAAAGGCAAGACGGCAACACCAGCTCCTGGTCATCCGCAGCACCTAATATAAGATGATTATTAATAATTTTAGAAGTAGGCAGACACGTCGAGAGCTGCGCTGTGCTACAAACACACGGCCCAGAGCCACCACAGAGCCTGTCCACTCGACGCAGCTAAACAGCCACAAACATCGCATCGACATCACTCACACTTTAACCAATCAGAAACAGGTTTCTTTAAGAGGCATATAGGCTGCCCGCGGTCTATACTGTCACATTCACATTGACTTACCTTGTCTTCACTGTAAATCTGGGACAAATCTGAGAGACTGCAGTTCTTTGGATTTCTTGCTGCCTCCCACTGGACTCTTCTGTCTTCATCAAAATGTAAAAGAAAAAGCTGCAGACTTAGACTTACAACCTCCTGCTCGTTAGTGCAGCGTGTTCCACAAGATACAGACATTTTACAATTTAAATCAATAAAGGTCACTTATAAACAGCAGGTGTTGTAATGCACAGACAGAGTTTTAGCCTCCGTCATGGAGAAGTGGGCGTTCCCTCCAAGAGCCTGACCACATCTGCAAAGGGTCAATAGTGAAATAAACGTTATGAACAAATAAACTCTTCGCTCCATTTATTTTCTTGTCATTCCTCCAAGTCAGGGCTGTTCAACTTCATTCTCCAGATTTGACCGAGGACCGTGGCTTCTGGGCCGTTGTAGTTGCACAATACGTCACTGCTTTTGACACGAGGTTGATCATAACTACTGCTGCAGTCTGTTTGTATTGGTCTACACATGTCTAACAGACCCAAGGTCTAAACCAGGACTAAACCAGGACAACAAGGTCTAAAGCAGATCTAAACCAGGACCAAACAAGGTCTAAAGCAGAACTAAACCAGGACCAAACAAGGTCTAAAGCAGACTAACCAGGACCAAACAAGGTCTAAACCAGAACTAAACCAGGACCAAACAAGGTCTAAAGCAGGCTAACCAGCAACAAGGTCTAAACCAGAACTAAACCAGGACCAAACAAGGTCTAAAGCAGGACTAAACCAGGACCAAACAAGGCAAGCAGAACTAAACAGGACAAACAAGTTAAACCAGGACTAAACAGAAACAAGGTCTAAAGCAGAACTAAACCAGGACCAAACAAGGTCTAAACCAGAACTAAACCAGGACCAAACAAGGTCTAAAGCAGATCTAAACCAGACCAAACAAGGTCTAAACCAGGACAAACAAGGTCTAACCAGAACTAAACCAGGACCAAACAAGGTCTAAAGCAGATCTAAACCAGGACCAAACAAGGTCTAAAGCAGAACTAAACCAGGACCAAACAAGGTCTAAAGCAGATCTAAACCAGGACCAAACAAGGTCTAAACCAGAACTAAACCAGGACCAACAAGTTAAAGCAGAACTAACAGGACCAAACAAAAAACAGAACTAAAAACCAAGGTCTAAAGCAGAACTAAACCAGGACCAAACAAGGTCTAAAGCAGAACTAACCAGGACCAAACAAGGTCTAAAGCGAACTAAACCAGACCAAACAAGGTCTAAAGCAGAACTAAACCAGGACCAAACAAGGTTAAACAGAACTAAACAGGACCAACAAGGTCTAAGCAGAACTAAACCAGGACCAAACAAGGTCTATCAGAACTAAACCAGGACCAAACAAGGCTAACCAGAATAAACAAGACCAAACAAGGTCTAAAGCAGAACTAAACCAGGACCAAACAAGGTCTAACGCAGAACTAAACCAGGACCAAACAAGGTCTAAAGCAGAACTAAACCAGGACTAAACAAGGTCTAAAGCAGAACTAAACCAGGACCAAACAAGGTCTAAAGCAGATCTAAACCAGGACCAAACAAGGTCTAAAGCAGAACTAACCAGGACCAAACAAGGTCTAAAGCAGATCTAAACCAGGACCAAACAAGGTCTAAAGCAGAACTAAACCAGGACTGAAACAAGGTCTAAAGCAGAACTAAACCAGGACCAAACAAGGTCTAAACCAGAACTAAACCAGGACCAAACAAGGTCTAAAGCAGAACTAAACCAGGACCAAACAAGGTCTAAAGCAGAACTAAACCAGGACCAAACAAGGTCTAAAGCAGAACTAAACCAGGACCAAACAAGGTCTAAAGCAGAACTAAACCAGGACCAAACAAGGTCTAAAGCAGAACTAAACCAGGACCAAACAAGGTCTAAAGCAGAACTAAACCAGGACCAAACAAGGTCTAAAGCAGAACTAAACCAGGACCAAACAAGGTCTAAAGCAGAACTAAACCAGGACCAAACAAGGTCTAAACAGAACTAAACCAGGACCAAACAAGGTCTAACAGAACTAAACCAGGACCAAACAGTCTAAACCAGAACTAAACCAGGACCAAACAAGGTCTAAAGCAGAACTAACCAGGACCAAACAAGGTCTAAAGCAGAACTAAACCAGGACCAAACAAGGTCTAAAGCAGAACTAAACCAGGACTAAACAAGGTCTAAAGCAGATTAAACCAGGACCAAACAAGGTCTAAAGCAGAACTAAACCAGGACCAAACAAGGTCTAAACAGATCTAAACCAGGACCAAACAAGGTCTAAAGCAGATCTAAACCAGGACCAAACAAGGTCTAAAGCAGACTAAACCAGGACCAAACAAGGTCTAAAGCAGACTAAACCAGGACCGAAACAAGGTCTAAAGCAGAACTAAACCAGGACTGAAACAAGGTCTAAAGCAGAACTAAACCAGGACAAACAAGGTCTAAACCAGAACTAAACCAGGATAAACAAGGTCTAGAAAGAGAAACATCAAACCGGGACAAACAAGGTCTAAACCAGATCTAAACCAGGACTGAAACAAGGTCTAAAGCAGAACTAAACCAGGACCAAAACAAGGTCTAAAGCAGATCTAAACCAGGACCAAACAAGGTCTAAAGCAGATCTAAACCAGGACCAAACAAGGTCTAAACCAGGACTAAACCAGGACTAAACAAGGTCTAAAGCAGAACTAAACCAGGACCAAACAAGGTCTAAAGCAGAACTAAACCAGGACCAAACAAGGTCTAAACCAGAACTAAACCAGGACCAAACAAGGTCTAAAGCAGAACTAAACCAGGACCAAACAAGGTCTAAAGCAGAACTAAACCAGGACCAAACAAGGTCTAAAGCAGGTCTAAACCAGGACCAAACAAGGTCTAAAGCAGAACTAAACCAGAACTAAACCAGGACCAAACAAGGTCTAAAGCAGAACTAAACCAGGACTTAAACAGGACCAAACTCTCTAAGGTTTATACTGTAAAAAGTGACCATTTTAAACTGGAGAATAAGGAAATAAACGCTTAAATTAAGTCATATTCATCTTTATTTCAACTTATTCTGAAATTTGCCAATAGAACAAGAGCAAAAGGTATTGTTGGATCAATAAGAAAAAATATATTTTCTCACTGGAAAAGAGTCAAAATGAGGCCCTCCTCCTGCAGCTCCCAGTGACCTCCTCCTGCAGCTCCCAGTGACCTCCTCCTGCAGCTCCCAGTGACCTCCTCCTGCAGCTCCCAGAGACCTCCTCCTGCAGCTCCCAGAGACCTCCTCCTGCAGCTCCCAGTGACCTCCTCCTGCAGCTCCCAGTGACCTCCTCCTGCAGCTCCCAGAGACCTCCTCCTGCAGCTCCCAGTCCCAGTGACCTCCTCTGTTATGGTCACTAAAACACTCTCCTCTGCCCTCATAACCAACGTCGGAGCCTCCCAGGGCTGTGTTAAGCTACGGTCACAATGACTCGTATGAATGAATTGTTCGTGCGACTCTCACAGCTCGTACGAAATCTGGAGTTCGTGTGACGATCGTGGAGGACTTTCAGCTCTCACCAACAACTTGTGGCTTTCGGGGAAAGGACTGACGAAGGACGGACGAAGAATGAAGCTGGAAAATGAGCTAAAAATCGAAAGGTTTTACTTCAGCGTTTCTGTTACATTTACACAGATGATTGGCTCAGAAGATACAGTTTTCTTTGCTGACTCACTCGGACAGTCCTGGGCGTGGACACGGTTGTGATCAAGATTTTTAAATATTCTGGTTTTGTGTGAGTCCATGTGAACACCAGAACCTGATTTCTCACTCAAGGAACAGACCTGACAGGAGCAGCTCAGAGCTTCACATATGTGTTTATACAACGTGAAGCTCTGAACTCGCTGCAGTGATTCTCCAGTTGAAATGTTTTCTCTGCTTTGTCCATTCAACTACTTTCTTCAGCTTTGTTCAAACTTTGTTCAAACTCTAAAGGCCTATTCATATTCAGTTTGTTTGGGCTCTGACATTCAGACTTCAGCAGACTCCACCCCCATCAGCCCAAACAACCGCTGCCACGTGGTTGTTATGTAGATTTGTATCACAGACAGCTCAGGTAAGTTAAGGTTAGGTCATATTTATTAAGAACAATGTACAATTACATTAAGCTCAATGGCAGATTGTAGCTTACAGCTCATTTCCATCTGTAGTCCTGGAGAGGGGGGGGGCACATTGGACATGTTTTTAGATGTAGGAGGAAACCTACGCAGACACGGGGAGAACATGCAAACTCCACATAAAAAGACCCGGGCGGCCTGGGAGTCGAACCCAGGACCTTCCTGCTATGAGGGTCTGGGGTTAACCGCTGTGCCACTGTGTCGTCCGGTATTAGAAAGATTCTCCATGTTTTTCTGCTGCAGATACACACACACACACACTGTATAGAGCAGATGAAACTCTGGCTCTATCAGGTCTGTCTGTGTTTAACCTGCTGCAGAAGCAGGACCAGAGTCCAGCCTGAGCTGCAGAGGAGGAGTTTTGACCTCGTCAGTAGCTCGTTACTTTGTTGATTATTCAATGTTTCTATGACAACAGGCTCTGCCTGAAATGTGGGACAAACAAACAGACAAACAGTGGGACATTATCAAGTTGACAGTTGTACTTTACACTGACCGAGGGAGACGAGCGACATGTTCAGCTGCTACTACACAGAACTGTCAAAAGAATCATTGGTGGATTCTACAAGAAATCCCGCCCACTTTGGAAAAACTATCCAATCAGAGCCGAGCTGCTGCACAGCTCTGTAAACAAAGTTCTGCTGATGTGACAAGAACAACCTGCACAAACTGAAGAACTGAGGCTGTAAGAACACAATGACGTCATTTTGTTCTTACAGCCTGAGCGGGACGAACAAAGTTCAGACGTCGACTGAAGTATGAAATGGCTTTGAGCCTGAAATCTATAGCTTCTGTGGCATAAACCTGTCTCTGAATCTTTTCTGTTCCTCTGATTCACTTTCCTCCTCCTTCTCTCGTTCAAATATATTTGACTCTAAAACATTTACTTAGACTGACCATTTAAACAATCTGATCTGAGACTGAAGTCAGAATAACTTGTACTTCCTCGATACGACAGATAATATTCACAAAAGCAGCTCTAATGTTCCTGTTCAGGTTGTAAAGAGAGTTCATCTTTGTACAGACTGATTCTGACATTTCCCAAACGCTGCTGGCAAACGTTTAAGTTTGTGTTGACTCTGGGACCTGGACTTCAGCCTCAGCGGGACTTTGGTTAAATAAAACAGGACTGGAGCAGGTCTGAGGTCTGTGTTTGAGTCTGGAGCAGGTCTGAGGTCTGTGTTTGAGTCTGGAGCAGGTCTGAGGTCTGTGTTTGAGTCTGGAGCAGGTCTGGAGCAGGTCTGAGGTCTGTGTTTGAGTCTGGAGCAGGTCTGAGGTCTGTGTTTGAGTCTGGAGCAGGTCTGAGGTCTGTGTTTGAGTCTGGAGCAGGTCTGAGGTCTGTGTTTGGGTCTGGAGCAGGTCTGAGGTCTGTGTTTGGGTCTGGAGCAGGTCTGAGGTCTGTGTTTGGGTCTGGAGCAGGTCTGAGGTCTGTGTTTGGGTCTGGAGCAGGTCTGAGGTCTGTGTTTGGGTCTGGACCAGGTCTGAAGATGAGGGCGACTCTGCTGTGGCTCTGGGCGTCTCTGGGACTGGCCTCTGTCTCTCAGACTCGGGCCTCACCTCTGTAAGTTCATGTTATTCTCATAGATCTGTGCGAGAAAGTGTCTCCAGGACATTACAGGACATGTCTGTAGCGTACGATTAGCAAGGTGGTTGTAAAAATGTGTTATTAGCCCTAAACTTAAACCTAAACCTAAAGAAAATGTCCCACGTGGCTTCAACCAAATCTTGTCAAAGAGAGAAGTTACCTGTTACTGTGTCGTTTGTGTGGTTGATGAAAACTGGAGATGTTTGTGTTTGTGTTTGTGTTTGTGTTTGTGTTTGTGTTTGAGCAGGAGGGTGATGTCGGCTCCAAACCTGCTGCGAGTGGGAACAGCCGAGAACGTCTTCGTGGAGTGTCAGGACTGCGCCGGAGAAGCACCGATGACTGTGGAGATATCTGCCCGGAGTTTTCCAAAAGACGACCTCCTCCAGAGCACGAGAGTGGAGCTGAACCGGGACAACGGTTACCAAGCGCTGGCTCAGCTGCAGGTCTGTGGAGTAGATGGAGTCGTGTCGTTAGAAATAGGCTTGTCGTGAGCAGTCTTACACTAGGTGGCGATATTCACACCAACGAGGAGCTAAAGTTATTTCCTGTCTAGTAAATGATGGTTAAATCGCCGATATTCTAAATTAAAAGCATTACATTTAGATCTAGTACCCTTGCTGTGTCCTATCAGAAGATTTAAAGTGAAATCTACTCTAGACCGTCTCATTTGGCTTGTCTCCGAAACTTTAAAATAGATTTTTTTTAAGATGCTTATTTTAAATGAACTATACTTATGGTAAAAGTCTACATACACAAATGCACTTTATAAATGGTTTTATACAGACACTCCTGGGTTATTTTGGTTTTGACATTTATTGTATACGACTTATATATTCTGCAAAAAGTAATAATTATACTGCTTATTTTATAAAACTTTAGAAAAGGTGAGTTTACTAACAAAAAGCTTTAAAATAATGGTGCTGCTTAATTGATTAAATTAAAAAGTTTTTTAAAATGTCAAATTACTTTTGCCCCAATCCTAAACTTAGCCTCTGATTTATGCCTAAACTTAGCCGAATCCCCTCATCATTCCAGACTGTTTTAAAATAGAGCTTATTTGATAAAACTACTATATAAAAAGTTGAGTTTACTAACAAAAGAAAATGTAAAAAAATTAACAATATAAGTTTACAGTACAATTTAAAAACACCCCCGGCTTATATGTTTATTACCATAGGTTTGGACATTTTTTTGTATAAACGGTTTGTATATTCGCCAAAATATTGTCACTACTGTCGTGAGGGGGCGTGTCGTTAGAAGTAGGCGTGTCGTTAGAAGTAGGCGTGTCGTTAGAAGCAGGCATGTTGTTAGAAGTAGGCGTGTCGTTAGAAGTAGGCGTGTTGTTAGAAGCAGGCGTGTCGTTAGAAGTAGGCGTGTCGTGAGGGGACGTGTCGTTAGAAGTAGGCGTGTCGTTAGAAGCAGGCGTGTCGTGAGGGGCGTGTCGTTAGAAGTAGGCGTGTCGTGAGGGGGCGTGTCGTTAGAAGTAGGCGTGTCGTTAGAAGAGGCGTGTCGTTAGAAGTAAGGCATGTCGTTAGAAGTAGGCGTGTCGTGAGGGGGCGTGTCGTTAGAAGTAGGCGTGTTGTTAGAAGCAGGCGTGTCGTTAGAAGCAGGCGTGTCGTTAGAAGTAGTCGTGTTGTTAGAAGTAGCATGTCGTTAGAAGTAGGCATGTCGTTAGAAGTAGGCGTGTCGTGAGGGGGCGTGTCGTTAGAAGTAGGCGTGTCGTGAGGGGGCGTGTCGTTAGAAGTAGGCGTAGTCGTTAGAAGCAGGCGTGTCGTTAGAAGCAGGCGTGTCGTTAGAAGCAGGCGTGTCATTAGAAGCAGGCGTGTCGTTAGAAGTAGTCGTGTTGTTAGAAGTAGGCATGTCGTTAGAAGTAGGCGTGTCGTGAGGGGGCGTGTCGTTAGAAGTAGGCGTGTCGTGAGGGGGCGTGTCGTTAGAAGTAGGCGTGTCGTTAGAAGCGGCGTGTCATTGAAGCAGGCGTGTCGTTAGAAGTAGGCGTGTCGTTAGAAGCAAGCGTGTCGTGAGGGGGCGTGTCGTTAGAAGTAGGCGTGTCGTTAGAAGTAGGCGTGTCGTTAGAAGTAGGCGTGTCGTTAGAAGCAGGCGTGTTGTTAGAAGTAGGCGTGTCGTGAGGGGGCGTGTCGTTAGAAGTAGGCGTGTCGTTAGAAGTAGGCGTGTCGTTAGAAGTAGGCGTGTCGTTAGAAGCAGGCGTGTTGTTAGAAGCAGACGTGTTGTTAGAAGCAGGCGTGTTGTTAGAAGCAGACGTGTTGTAGAAGCAGACGTGTTGTTAGAAGCAGGCGTGTCGTTAGAAGCAGACGTGTTGTTAGAAGCAGCGGCGTGTCGTTAGAAGCAGGGCCGTGTCGTTAGAAGCAGACGTGTCGTTAGAAAGCAGACGTGTTGTTAGAAGGGGTTAGAAAGAGTGCGAGGCAACGTGTCGTTAGAAGCAGGCGTGTCGTTAGAAGCAGACGTGTGTTAGAAAGTTCAGACGTGTCGTTAGAAGCAGACGTGTCCTGTTAGAAGCAGACGTGTCCGTTAGAAGCAGTTGCGTGTCGTTAGAAGCAGGCCGTAGTCGTTAGAAGGCGAGGACGTGTTGTTAGAAGCAGACGTTAGAAAGCAGACGTGTTGTTAGAAGCAGGCGTGTCGTTAGAAGCAGGCGTGTCGTGAAGCCAGGCGTGTCANGTCCTAAAAGTCAAAGAGAAGAGAACACTGTCTCCAAGCTCAACAAGGGTTTTTCCACAGTCTTTATCCAAAAGAACGCTTTCTTATCTCCAGAAAGTTCCACCTTTATCAGAAGAACCTTCTTCTCAGACAGTTCCCCTTTATCAGTTCCCCCTTTATTACACCTTCTCCAGACAGTTCCACCTTTACCAGACCTTCTCCAGACAGTTCCACCTTTATCAGACCTTCTCCAGACAGTTCCCCTTTACACCTTCTCCAGACAGTTCCACCTTTACAGACCTTCTCCAGACAGTTCCCCTTTACCAGACCTTCTCCAGACAGTTCCACATTTACCAGACCTTCTCCAGACAGTTCCCCCTTTATCAAGCCTTCTCCAGACAGTTCCACCTTTACCAGACCTTCTCCAGACAGTTCCACTTTACCAGACCTTCTCCAGACAGTTCCACCTTTACCAGACCTTCTCCAGACAGTTCCACCTTTACCAGACCTTCTCCAGACAGTTCCACCTTTACCAGACCTTTTCCAGACAGTTCCACCTTTACCAGACCTTCTCCAGACAGTTCCACCTTTACCAGACCTTCTCCAGACAGTTCCACCTTTACCAGACCTTCTCCAGACAGTTCCACCTTTACCAGACCTTCTCCAGACAGTTCCACCTTTACCAGACCTTCTCCAGACAGTTCCACCTTTATCAGACCTTCTCCAGACAGTTCCACCTTTATCAGACCTTCTCCAGACAGTTCTACCTTTACCAGACCTTCTCCAGACAGTTCCATCTTTACCAGACCTTCATACACAACACTCCTCACATTGTCTCAATGCTCATGCTCAATCCTGATTGGTCGGTCACAACATCTTCCTTGTAGAATGAAATGAGTTCTTGTATTGGTGCAGCAGTGATGATAAGTCCTTTATTCTCTCTGTGACTGTTCAAGTAAAACACTGTCAGTGAGAAACAGAGTAAAGGTACAAAGGGTCACATGTTGAACCAAGACAGAGGTGTCTGCGGTCTCAGTGTCATGAATCTATTCTATTCTCTGGACAGGACATTGCTGCTTGTAGTTGTTGTAAATCAGCCCCAGTGGTCGCTCCTTTAGTCCTGCAGCTGAAAATCCCTCTGCCTCAAGTATTTTTGGATTTTGTGTCAATTCTTACCTTTTCTCACATGTGTCCCTGCTTTTTTTGTTTTGTAGAAAGCAGCTTCAGCTTTCGCTACCGCTGCTCACACTGTAACTCCCTCTGTGATTGGATATGGACAATTCATAGCCTGTAGAGCACCTTGCATTAGGCTAAAGCGCTAAAAAGCGATTTCCGTGTGCGGCCTCACCCTGGATGTACACAGAAAACGGACATGTACAGGGACCTCCGAGGAATGCGGACGCGAGTACGAGAGCCGCACAGGTCTGCAGAAAGAATCCACGTGAAGAGACCGCAGTGGTCTGATGCGGCTTTCAATAGGTTGGTTTCAGATGACAACACAACATTCTACAGGACAATGTTATTTCGATGAGGTGGAGGGCAGTTAAAATGAAGATTGTTTAAATGCAGTTTATTTTTGTAATGCAAACGAGTAATGGGTCTAGTCATCCTAGAAATCACCACTTTTTAAATTAGCCACGTACTTTTTTGAATTAAATGCCTCTTGCCCTCCACCTGCCAAGAATTCTAGAATGTGAAAAACACCATACAAGCTTTCCCGAGTGAATTTACGCGAGTCCACATGGCTTTGAACAAAACCGGACCACAGTCAACAGCATCTGGTGTAACACACAGTTTGCAAGAAACTCACACGTGTCCTGAACCGAACCTGCCTCAGTCTGTGTACATTCAGGGTAAGTGTCCGGTCTCAGTGTGTGGTTAGCTTAAAGGGGAGCCTCTGAAGTCAGGACCAGAGTAATTCTGAGACCTTCTTACACTAGACACAAGTCCTGCAGCAGTATTGTTAATGGTAAAAATGTATTGTCTATGCAGGTAATGTTTTCTCCATTATTCTGTCTCTCCGTCGAGTCTTCTCTCTCAGACTCTCTCAGACTGTAAATGTACTTTCAGGGCCATGTTCAGACTGTAAATGTACTTTCAGGGCCATGTTCAGACTGTAAATGTACTTTCAGGGCGATGTTCTGGGCGTAGATTCAGACGTTTCCATGACGGCGTTCTGTGTCATTGCGCTGCAGGAGTCTAGATGGATCTGTGAGATGATGGTGAATAAGTTTACACGTTTCTTCTGTCTTTCGGTCTGACTCACACTTTAATCTTTATACTTTTAATCTGCTGTGTTTTGTCTTG
This sequence comes from Mugilogobius chulae, assembly GCA_038363315.1. Taxonomy (NCBI): domain Eukaryota; kingdom Metazoa; phylum Chordata; class Actinopteri; order Gobiiformes; family Gobiidae; genus Mugilogobius; species Mugilogobius chulae. Next base: position 2,453,801 of record CM076405.1, on the reverse strand, counting down.
TTTCAGAGCTTGTCTGCTGCTATAGAAAAGTCTGTTCTGTACCTGGAGCGGCGCCTTCACGCTCTCACAAACCCTTACGCAGTCGCCATCACGTCGTACGCTCTGGCCAACGAACACAAGCTCAACAAGACCCTTCTGTACAGCTTTGTGTCTCCAGGTGCGGATGCTTTTGGTACGTGTAGCTTTTCTGTCGTCACATGTTTATCTCTCATGTGTTCTGTGCAGAGCGGGACCACTGGGCTTCACCTCGAGGACAGACGTTCACTCTGGAGACGACGGCGTACGCTCTTCTGGCTCTCGTCAAAGCAAACGTGAGGATCAGTTTGATTGAAAACATTACGACTTGGCTTGAGGTAGAACTGGGCAGTTTGAAACACACTTCCTGAACATCTTTGATCACACTTCAAATCACTGCTTCAAACTCCGGTTCAAAACGCTGATCACGTGACCTCTGCGCTTCATGAACCGCTGCTGTTACAGAAATGTTTCACTAGGGACTTTCACCCGCGACCTCTAACGGGAACAAGCCGTAGAAAATGAATGGAGATGAAAATGATTCAGATTCAGATTCCTCTGAAATCTGCAGCTGAGATTGGACAAAACTAATCTTTTATGAAACAGTTTTCTCACATTGTTTTTTCTAACAAAACAATCCAGTAACGTGACCTTTGTCCTCACAGCTCCTGAAGGACGCTCAGCCTGTCCTCAGATGGTTCTTGAAGCAGCAGAAGCAGAGCAGTGGATATGGATCTGTGCAGGTAAAACATGATTCACACCAGAGCGTCAAAGGTCGACTGAAATATGTAGATGTTTGGACAATGCAACACATTTCCTGCTTCAAAGAGGACATTCAAGTGTCCAGAGCAACAGTGTTAAACTTTACAGAGGCGTCACAGCAGCCAATCAGAACTGTGACGTGATGTAACTGTGAGTAAAGACCCACAGTGAAGGATCTCCTGGACTGTCTGTGTTTTTATTTTATTTTTCCTGAAACTGAGGTGAGTCGTGAACAAACTTCTCAGACGTCTGACAAACACTGGTACTGTCTCTTCTGTCCCAGGCCACACTGACGGTGGGACCAGGCCGTGGCCCAGTACGTGAGCGCAGCTAAAAAGACAGACTACAACCTGGAGGTGGAGTTAAAGATCACAATCCGGTCTTTTCCTTACCGGTTCACTGAGAGAAACCAGCACATCACCAGACAATATGGGTGGTGCAGCTGACAAGAGTCAGGTCACACAAGATCCAGTTGTTCTGATCTGATCTGTTGTGTTCTGATCTGTTCTTATCTGGTCTGTTCTGTTGTGTTCTTTCTATGTCGTATAAGCTCCGCCCTCTTCGGGCTTGGCTATTGGCTAACACTCGAGGCAGCGCCTCACACCTGAAGATCAAACAATGTACTGCGGCGGTGTTGTGTGACCGCTGCTATGCTAATGCTACACAGGTCATGCATTAGCTAGCAACTTGCTAGCTTGCGCAGGGCCTAGTTAGCTGCGGACCACGCTGGCGATTTTCTTCCACATGTCACAAGCCTTCGCCATCGACGGGGTTCAGTCTACGCGGCACAGGTGGGCGGCAGACACCTCTGGCTGTGTCTGTCTTCCTCAAGGACCAGGAGAAAAGCAGCTGCTCTCCCGCTGCTCGCTGCTTCGCTCTTCTGCTTGGGACAGAAGGAGGAGGAGCCGCTCTTCCATGAGACACGCTCTTGTGGCTGCAGCGTTCTGTTCCTCGGACCCCGGCTCCCAAGAACAGGAAAGAGAGAGACAGGAGCGCATCTTCTTCTTCATCTGGAGCTTGTTAGAGAGGGAGAGGCTCTTATGTTCTGATTCAGAGCTACTTCTCTCCATGCTACAGACACACACTGGTAGCGTTTCTGCTGCTGTTCATGCTGGTGCTAGCTCCGATGCTGGCTCTCCAGCTGCTCTGTCACTCTCATCTCCGCTGAGTGTCGCGGTGCGGATGAGTACGTTATGGAAAGGGCAGAGGTTGACCGTGACACCCCACCCATGAAGCGGACATGATTTCATTTAATTTAATGTACCTTTATTTAACCAGGAAGTCCCACTGAGATTCAGAATCTCTTTTGCAGGGGAGCCTGGGGGAAGGGTCAGGGGAGGCATTAATGGACATGTTTTAGTTGTAGGAGGAAACCTACGCAGACACGGGGAGAACATGCAAACTCCACATAGAAGGCCCCGGGTCGACTGGGAATCGAACCCAGGACCTTCTTGCTGTGAGGCCAGAGCGCTAACCGCTGCGCCACCGTGGGTAGCCCTCTACCTGCAGCTCCAGCAACATGTCTCTGCTGGGCTAGAGTTCAAGAAGGGTAGCTGTAGAGGACAGGGCCTTATATACGGCCGGTGGCGGGAGCTACGTCCCATGATTATAGCAGTACAATGTTTGATCTTCAGGTGCGAGGCGCTGCCTCGAGTGTTAGCCAATAGCGAAGCCCGAAGAGGGCACATACTCATAGAACTACAGTTACACAAGTAACTAAGACTTCTGTTCTGTGACGTGGACAGGTTCCTGGAGTGAACGATCCGCTCACAGTGAGAGCCTCGGGAACAGGACAAGCCACTCTGACAGTAAAAACACTTCCACACATTCAGACTGAACCTGTTTGTCTGATCACTGAACCTGTTTGTCTGATCACTGAACCTGTTTGTCTGATCACTGAACCTGTTTGTCTGATCACTGAACCTGTTTGTCTGATCACTGAACCTGTTTGTCTGATCACTGAACCTGTTTGTCTGATCACTGAACCTGTTTGTCTGATCACAGCTGGTCACAGATTATTACGCTGAGTCCAGACAAACTGTGAGCGACTGTTCAAAGTTCAATCTCTCTCTGGACTTCACTCTGGGTAAGTCTGACGTTTTTATTCTCACATCTCAGACTTTTACTAATCAGCTCTGTTTGGTTTTATCAGAAGAAGCTGACAAGGATAAAGGAGACACTTACAGACTGAGGATTGACTTTTTGTGAGTAGAAAAGTGACAGAACTATGCTTTAATGGTTCACTCATTTAAACATGGTTAGACTATCTAGTATAACATTTAAACATTGGTGTGTGTGTGTGTTTTAAGCTTTAAGAACAGGAGGGGCGGCTCTCTGTCCGTCCTGGATGTGTCTTTACTCTCTGGTTTCATGCCCATGACTGAAGACCTGAACGCGGTGAGATTTCTGTGCTTTTGTCCACGTTTGACTCTCGCTGTACGAACAATCACAATCACTCCAAATATTCTGTAGAACTTCCTCTGCGTGAGGACTTTGTCTGGGTTTAAAAAGAGTCAGGTGCTGTTCCTGACGACATGGAAATGTGCCGCTCTAAGCCCATGTCAGATTAAAGCAACAACTTTATTGGACCAACGTAAACCTGAAATAAAAGTAGATTTAGAATTGTAACCATAGGCGCCGATTTATTTTTTTTTGCATGGATGCCCAAAACACGGGCGTCATTTGCACGTGTCTCTTCTTTCGCGTTCATTTTGTTTCTTTTCTACCTGTAACTACAGACTTCTGGCGCGTTCTTTTCCCAGTGAACAGAATCCATACATAAAGCCTCGCAGAGCCCAGGTCTGTCCTGCCTCAGCGCAGCTCTCACGGCACCGGGCCCTACAAACAGGAGCAGTGCAGTTCGTCAGAATTACATCTCGCTTCTGAATCGCATCCCACCTCAACACTCTCGTTTCCCACTTTATTCTGGCTTAAAGCACAGTTGTGAACTAAACCATGATCTCACGGGGCAGGGCACAGAGCGGGGATCCCACTATGCAGCTCCGCTCTGCCCAGTCCGCCTCCGAAAGTGACCATGAGTCTAAATGACAGCGCTCTGAGAGGAGAGATACTGAGCGCTTATATTCACACAAACAGATGAAAGAAAGAGAGAGAAGAGAGTGAAAGACGCTGTATGACTGAATAAATGCAGCACACACACATTTAGAGAAGCCTGTTAATGAAAGAAGAAAAAGTTGGCCTGGGTGCTCAGACATTCCAGTGGGTGCTTGAGCCCCGCAGCACCATGTGATCGGCGCCTATGGGTTTAATGATCCCCTAAAATCATCCAGTTCAATTTTCAGTTTTGAAAGTTGTCGGTTTGGTATTTTTCGGTATACTTTCAGTTCAGGTTTGATTTTAAAAAGGACAATACATATTTTACTGTAAAAGGAACATTATTCTGTTAATATTAAATTAACTCTGATGCCCTGCAGCAGGAAAATCTCAAAGAAACAAAATCTTTATTTAGACTGAGCTTGCATTTATTTATTTATAAAATGATCTCCCTAAATCTATCCATTTTGTGTTCTTGTGTTTGCTCAGTGCGTTATTCACCGAATGTTTCCTAAATGACCAGAGACTCATGACCTGAAGCAGAGTTTGTTCATCGCAGGAAGCTCAGAGAAGCAGCTGAAGTGTTTTGGAGCCTTTCAGACGCAGATCTATTCTTCTTTTTTCACAAGGAGCAGTGTCTGGCGTTGAGGTTCACTCGCCTCACAGGAGGCGGAGACTTTTTTAGTTTAGCCAATCACTGCTTTTTGGTTGTTTAGTCGTCAGGAAGTAGAGCATGAACATGTCAGGGATTGTTACTGTTTCTATGTGGTAAACTTGCTAATGAAAAAGTAGAATTTCATTTTCCTAAAATACATACAGTCTGTTATCTCAGCTCGGGTTGGTTAACGCATCACTCCGCTTCTTCTCGTTGATTGGACGTTTGTACTTCCTGCTTTTTGGGAACCGTCTACAGAACTGTGAAACCTGACCTAGAGGTGTCAGCCTGGCTCGTGTTTTTTCAGTCTGGAGCTGGATTATTCAAAACTGTGGGACAAAAGAAAGTCTGTTTTAACTGCTCAGGGTCTTTAAAGATTATTCTGGAGCGTGATGAGTCTTATTTCATGTGTGTGTGTTTCAGATGTCTGACGGTCCTGCTCCGGTCGTCTCTCAGTGGGAGTTAAACTCGGGTTTCCTCAGACTCCACATGGACCAGGTCTGGACATCCTGTTGCCTCACGTTTCCTCCTGCTCCTTCACGCTCCTTCACGTTTTCTGCCTCCACAGGTCGCTCACAGTCCCGTCCAGACTCTGTCCTTTCGACTGAGACAGACTCATAAAGAAGTGAAGCTGCTGCAGCCGGCCTCTGTGTCGCTTTATGAATATTACGACAGTGAAGGTACGAGTGTTTCTGTTCACACATATAATCCAAACTCTTCAGCGATGACGTGTCTCACAGAGTTGTTTTGTGTGTTTGGTCTGATCCCAGTGAATGTAGTGAACCTTATTACACTTTAGTCTGCAGAACGTGACCGTGGAGCAGTGCAAGAGGTTCACAGGAAAATCTGTTTAAGCCAAGCAAACTTGCTTTGGTTAAATCTAAATGTCAAAAAGTGATTCACTCTTTAGTCAGACTTCAGTGTCGACCTAAAGTTCTAATAAACTGATCCGATGTGTGGATGTGAGACTTGTAGAGAATCTTGATTGTGAAAACCTTAAGAAACTCAAAAGCAGCAGCGTGTCCTTGTTAGAATCCTTTAGAATGAGACACAAAACTTCAGCGCTGAGACCAGGAGCATCTTAACGTTTAATGTTTTACAGAAACTAAATGTGTCCGGTTCTATCACCCACAAAGAAGTCGACTCCTGAGGTTCTGCGAGGACAAAACTGTGTCTGTGGTGAAGGTAAAAGAACTTTATCAAACCGATTGTGGCATTACGAGAGGTAGGAAACATAATTTTTCTTACATCTGACCATTATTTTAGCTCACATGTACAGCAACGCCACCCTAAGATTAAACTCAGGGAAAGAAGTTTATCCCCACAAGGTCACACAGGTTCTATTAACTGAATAGGACAGAGACATAAATAAGAATTATAATGTTAACATTTATTTGTATAAATATAAATATATTCACTAGAAGTTAAATATCACCCTTATAACAGAGCAAGACATTGTCCATATAATCGCTCCCATCAGTCCATTGTCCCAGGTAACTCCAGGCTCCACATTAGATACAAAAATGAATAGTCCACACAAATAAATGCCTCCCTGACCCTTCCCCCAGGGCTCCCCTGCAAAAGAGATTCTGAATCTCAGTGGGACTTCCCTGGTTAAATAAAGGTCCATTAAAAAAATAACAAACCGTGTCCTTCTGCGCTCACTAGAGATGGGTGCTTGACGCGATCACCACCCCAACCACAGGACCGACCGCAGGACCGACCACAGGACGACCACAGGACCGACCACAGGACCGACCACAGGACCGACCACAGGACCGACCACAGGACCGACCACAGGACCGACCACAGGACCGACCACAAGACCGACCACAGGACCGACCACAGGACCGACCGCAGGACCGACCGCAGGACCGACCGCAGGACCGACCGCAGGACCGACCGCAGGACCGACCACAGGACCGACCACAGGACCGACCGCAGGACCGACCACTGTCCGATTGCAGGAAATATTCAGTCTGTCCACAACACATTGTACGCAGAGCCACGGGGAAAATGACCCTTTGAGAACGAAAAAATGAATCACAGCGAATAAAAAAAAGTGGAGACCCAATGCTGAGCAGGAACCCGCCAATTGCAATAAGCCCCATTACTGTACAGTTTACACGCAAAATCTCGAGATAAAGTGAAGAAAACATACCGAGAGTTGTGACACCATGTTCGCCTCACCCACGAGGAACACTCCGCACCCCGAGCCTCTTACGACAGAAAGCTAAAAACAAGTAGCCGCATTAGCTTATGCTGCTTTAATCAACTACAATACAATTTGGGTGCGAAAAACGCAACTCACCAAGAACGCATCAACACTGAACTGGTCACCGCGGCTTGACGCTGAAAAACGATGACTTCAGTAGCCTATTACCAGCTAGAGTTAAGGTTCTCGTCGGCTCGTGGCTGCCATCTCTTCTCCTGCAGCGTCTGACGTCAGGGGGGGGAGAGGTCAGGTGGGCCGGACACGAGCGAGAGGGCGCTTTATATAGTGGAGCGGGGGCGCGCATCACCCGCCCCACTACACAGTCATTTCAGTGTCAGAGACGAGACGAGAGCCACTGATCCACTGAACACTCTGGACACGTCACATTAGGCTGGGACACACTTCGAGGACATCTTAAAGAAAGAGAAAGGATTTAGGGTTGGCCCTGCTCCACTCGGCTCAGCTCGACTCAGCCCTGGAGCTTTTCCATTTGAGTCTGATCTCTGGGACCAGGTACTTTTGTCGTTCCTGTTTTACCCCAGGACTAAAGCCACAGGAGCAGAGACTAAACCTGACGTCACCAGAACCATGAACAGAACTGTGTTTCCTTCTGGTTTCTGAAACTCAATCTCTGGTCCAAACTTTTCTGTCCTGGGTTTGTGACGCAGATTCAAACGCAGATGGACGAAGCACGAGAGATTTGATTGTAGTGCATTTTTCTTGTTTCAATTCCAGTTGCTTTGTTTGAATCATTTCCAATGAGAAAATGTTGTATTTTTCATATTTTTAGCCAAACGATCCACTCTGCTCTTGTTCTATTGGCTGATCTTTTTTGAAGACAGTTAAAATACGCTTAAACAAAGATAAATATGACTCATTTTAAGCATTTATTTTCTCGTTATCCAGTTTAAGATCATTTTTATAGTGTATATTTCAGTCCTGATTAAATTCCGCTTTAGACCTGGTTTAGTCCTGGTTCAGATTTAGTTCTGTGGTTTAACGCTGATCTGGACATTTTGTAGAGCAATAAAAACAGACGGCAGCATTAGTTTTCATCACTATAAAAAATAAATCTAGTCCTGTGAATGTTCGGTGCAACCTTGTGTCGACGCTTTTTGTAACTATTCGTCCCAGAAGTCATGGTTCTCGGTAAAATCTGTAGTTGAATAAACCTGCAATAAGGAAACTGGTCCCAGCAGGTTTTTAAAAGAACATCAAAGCAACGCAGGTGAAGCAGAGCGCCCCCTGCAGCTTCACAACACATGTCATGGAAATGCTCTCCTCTGAGCCGGGCTGAGCCGGGCCGAGCTGAGCCGATGGAAAAGCCCCATGTGGCCAAAGTTTCAACAGTTTGAAGAAGATACATTAGTTTGATTCAGTTTTGTCTCGTTCTCGTAAAGAATGACAGGATCCAGATAAAATAATAATATTTTGAACTTGACTGTGACTTTGTTTCAGGAGGATGTGGAGTCCAAACAAAGGCCACCTCAGCAGAATAGAGAGAATGGAAAGACTTAGTTTTGGCAGAAGAAGAATCCCAGACTTTGGTACGTAAACGTTCTGTTTCTGTATTTTACTGAGAAACTAAACAAACATTCTTCACATCCTCAGTTTATCGTGTGACGGTGGGAAAACGCTCAGTACAACCAGTCTGTAGACGTCTACGTCATGAGGATCGACAAAGTCATCAAAAACGGTGAGAAACACTATTCATTTTAATGTAACAATAATACAACAAAGCACCGCATCCAGGTAAAAGTTGGAGTTAGAGCTGATGCACAGACTCGCTGCTCATGGGCCCAGGCCGAGGCGCCTCCTCTGACCACAGCTCCTCCTCTGACCACAGCTCCTCCTCTGACCCACAGCTCCTCCTCTGACCCACAGCTCCTCCTCTGACCACAGCTCCTCCTCTGACCCACAGCTCCTCCTCTGACCACAGCTCCTCCTCTGACCCACAGCTCCTCCTCTGACCCACAGCTCCTCCTCTGACCCACAGCTCCTCCTCTGACCCACAGCTCCTCCTCTGACCACAGCTCCTCCTCTGACCCACAGCTCCTCCTCTGACCCACAGCTCCTCCTCTGACCACAGCTCCTCTGACACAGCTCCTCCTCTGACCCACAGCTCCTCCTCTGACCCACAGCTCCTCCTCTGACACAGCTCCTCCTCTGACCACAGCTCCTCCTCTGACCACAGCTCCTCCTCTGACCACAGCTCCTCCTCTGACCCACAGCTCCTCCTCTGACCACAGCTCCTCTGACCCAGTCTGACCAGGCTCATGAGCTTCTGTTCACGTACTTCGCTGACTTTTACATCTTCCCCTTTTGAAAACCCGGTTCAGAAGTTGTTTTTTTCCTGCTGTTACGGCCGTCGCTGCCTCTACAACAGATGACAAAAGAGAACTTTTTATAAGAGGGTTACTTCAGGACTGATGTTCATCAAATTTGGAGTTAACAACTGTGTCACTATGGAACTACACCACCGAATGTAGCGACCTTTGTCAATCTGTGACCAGAAAACATTAGTGAAATCAAACTTACTGTTTTCCCATTTTAACCTGAGAAGTGAGAAGCTTTAGTGACTGCATGAAGAGGAATGGTCATCGTGGTCCTCAGCATGAACTCTCACCTGCTTCTGCACTTTTAAAACCAAGTTATTTGGGCTTGTTCAGGCGGTTTGTTCGTCTGAAGCAGGTTTAACTCAGGCCTGTTCAGGAGCTCGTGTTTGTCCGTCTGAAGCATTTTTAATTCATTATTTGCTTTTAAATCTGCTTCTGTCCATCCTCGACTCCAGGGTCACGTGACCACCGCGCAGAAGGATCCAAACGCAGCTTCTTCAGTCCCTCACACTGCAGACAGAGTTTACATCTGCAAACCAACAAAGGATACCTGATGATGGGAGCGGACCGGGACGTTCTGCAGGACTCAGACGTGTAAGTGTTTAAAGAACAGCAGAGCGTTAATGTGACCTAACTGGTTCGATGTTTTCAGGTTTGAATACTGGCTGAGTAAACGGACCTGGCTGGAGTTCTGGCCCCGAGGCAACGACTGTGAAACGGATGAACATAGACCCACATGTTTGTCTCTGGAAGCCAGCGAGTTTGAGTCTAAAGGATGTCGTGCCAAATAAAAGAAACGCTTCCAACTCGAGTGAAGCTGCAGTGAAAGTCCTGAAGATCAAGTCAAAGTTCAGTAAAAAAAACGACTCTGGTAAAAGTCAAAGTCCTGCTGAAACCGCTTCACTTGAGTAAAAGTATAAAAGTACACCAGCAGGTTGTACTAAAGTAAAAATCACATATTTTCTTATTTTTTGCTAAAGAAAGCTGCTGATGCTTCTAGTTCATGTTCAGTTCATTCGTCTGTGGAAGTGGACGTCTGGATTTGTAAAAGCTCCTGATGCAGCTGATCCAGACTCTTCCTCCTGCTGTGTTTGTGATTTAATAAAATGACTTGACTCATGATTTGTCTCATTCGGTGTAAACAGGTTTTGTCTCACACTGGAGCAGATGTAAAAGGTTTTCAGTCACTTGTCTGTAGATCATGTGAAGCTGGTGTTAGACACACTTCATGCAGCTGTTTTTCTCATTAGTGTGGCATACCGAGGCTTTTTAAATACTGTTTTTAGCAGTGGTGGGGCTAATATAATGATTTTAAAGTTAACATTAGCTGTAACAAACATTAGAACTAACTAAAACCAGCAACGCCGCCTGAGATAAAGGCTCAGGACCTATGAAATTAAAACAAAGGCACGTAGGTTTGTTGTTGAAGACAGAGGCAGGATCACATTTATTTAAGTTAGCTTGGATGTTTAAAGTTCTTTGTTGTTGTAATCCATTTTTTAGTCCATAATTCAGTTCCATAAACACACTTTCTGTTGAGTTTCTCCATCACTGTCTCCTTTGTTTTACACAGTTCATTTAATGTTCACATTAACAGAAGTCGTCAGAAGATCTAATTAAAAAGAAAAGGCAAGACGGCAACACCAGCTCCTGGTCATCCGCAGCACCTAATATAAGATGATTATTAATAATTTTAGAAGTAGGCAGACACGTCGAGAGCTGCGCTGTGCTACAAACACACGGCCAGAGCCACCACAGAGCCTGTCCACTCGACGCAGCTAAACAGCCACAAACATCGCATCGACATCACTCTCACTTTAACCAATCAGAAACAGGTTTTCTTTAAGTGGCATATAGGCTGCCCGCGGTCTATACTGTCACATTCACATTGACTTACCTTGTCTTCACTGTAAATCTGGGACTAATCAGAGAGACTGCAGTTCTTTGGATTTCTTGCTGCCTCCCACTGGACTCTTCTGTCTTCATCAAATGTAAATGAACGAGCTGCAGACTTAGACTCACAACCTCCTGCCTGTGAGTGCAGCGTGTTCCACAAGATACAGACATTTTACAATTTAAATGAATTAAAGTCACTTATAAACAGCAGGTGTTGTAATGCACAGACAGAGTTTTAGCCTCCGTCATGGAGAAGTGGGCGTTACCTCCAAGAGCCTGACCACAGCTGCAAAGGGTCAATAGTGAAATAAACTTTATGAACAAATAAACTCTTCGCTCCATTTATTTTCTTGTCATTCCTCCAAGTCAGGGCTATTCAACTTCATTTTCCAGATTTGACCGAGGACCGTGGCTTCTGGGCCGGTTGTAGTTGCACAATACGTCACTGCTTTTGACACGAGGTTGATCATAACTACTGCTGCAGTCTGTTTGTATTGGTCTACAAATGTCCAAACCAGGTCCAAACAAGGTCTAAACCAGAACTAAACCAGGACAAACAAGGTCTAAACCAGGACCAAACAAGGTCTAAACCAGGACCAAACAAGGTCTAAACCAGAACTAAACCAGGACCAAACAAGGTCTAAAGCAGAACTAAACCAGGACCAAACAAGGTCTAAAGCAGAACTAAACCAGGACCAAACAAGGTCTAACAGATCTAAACCAGGACCAAACAAGGTCTAAAGCAGAACTAAACCAGGACCAAACAAGGTCTAAAGCAGGACTAAACCAGGACCAAACAAGGTCTAAAGCAGAACTAAACCAGGACTAAAGAAGGTCTAAAGCAGATCTAAACCAGGACCAAACAAGGTCTAAAGCAGAACTAAACCAGGACAAACAAGGTCTAAACCAGGACCAAACAAGGTCTAAACCAGGACCAAACAAGGTCTAAACCAGAACTAAACCAGGACCAAACAAGGTCTAAAGCAGAACTAAACCAGGACCAAACAAGGTCTAAAGCAGAACTAAACCAGGACCAAACAAGGTCTAAAGCAGAACTAAACCAGGACCAAACAAGGTCTAAAGCAGAACTAAACCAGGACCAAACAAGGTCTAAAGCAGAACTAAACCAGGACCAAACAAGGTCTAAAGCAGAACTAAACCAGGACCAAACAAGGTCTAAAGCAGAACTAAACCAGGACCAAACAAGGTCTAAAGCAGAACTAAACCAGGACCAAACAAGGTCTAAAGCAGAACTAAACCAGGACCAAACAAGGTCTAAAGCAGAACTAAAACCAGGACCAAACAAGGTCTAAAGCAGAACTAAACCAGGACCAAACAAGGTCTAAAGCAGAACTAAACAGACCAAAAACAAAAACTAAACCAGGACTTAAACAGGACCAAACTCTCTAAGGTTCATACTGTAAAAAGTGACCATTTTAAACTGGAGAATAAGGAAATAAACGCTTAAATTAAGTCATATTCATCTTTATTTCAACTTATTCTGAAATTTGCCAATAGAACAAGAGCAAAAGGTATTGTTGGATCAATAAGAAAAAATATATTTTCTCACTGGAAAAGAGTCAAAATGAGGCCCTCCTCCTGCAGCTCCCAGTGACCTCCTCCTGCAGCTCCCAGTGACCTCCTCCTGCAGCTCCCAGTGTCCTCCTCCTGCAGCTCCCAGTGACCTCCTCCTGCATCTCCCAGTGTCCTCCTCCTGCAGCTCCCAGTGACCTCCTCCTGCAGCTCCCAGTGACCTCCTCCTGCAGCTCCCAGTGACCTCCTCCTGTAGCTCCCAGTCCCAGTGACCTCCTCTGTTATGGTCACTAAAACACTCTCCTCTGTCCTCATAACCAACGTCGGAGCCTCCCAGGGCTGTGTTAAGCTACGGTCACAATGACTCATATGAATGAATTGTTCGTGCGACTCTCACAGCTCGTACGAAATCTGGAGTTCGTGTGACGATCGTGGAGGACTTTCAGCTCTCACCAACAACTTGTGGCTTTCGGGGAAAGGACTGACGAAGGACGGACGAAGAATGAAGTTGGAAAATGAGCCAAAAATCGAAAGGCTTTACTTCAGCGTTTCTGTTACATTTACACAGATGATTGGCTCAGAAGATACAGTTTTCTTTGCTGACTCACTCGGACAGTCCTGGGCGTGGACACGGTTGTGATCAAGATTTTTAAATATTCTGGTTTTGTGTGAGTCCATGTGAACACCAGAACCTGATTTCTCACTCAAGGAACAGACCTGACAGGAGCAGCTCAGAGCTTCACATATGTGTTTATAAAACGTGAAGCTCTGAACTCGCTGCAGTGATTCTCCAGTTGAAATGTTTTCTCTGCTTTGTCCATTCATCTACTTTCTTCAGCTTTGTTCAAACTTTGTTCAAACTCTAAGGGCCTATTCATATTCAGTTTGTTTGGGCTCTGACATTCAGACTTCAGCAGACTCCACCCCCATCAGCCCAAACAACCGCTGCCACGAGGTTGTTATGTCGATTTGTATCACAGACAGCTCAGGTAAGTTAAGGTTAGGTCATGTTTATTAAGGACAATGTACAATTACATAAAGCTCAATGGCAGATTGTAGCTTACAGCTCATTTCCATCTGTAGTCCTGGAGAGGGGGGGCACATGGGACATGTTTTTAGATGTAGGAGGAAACCTACGCAGACACGGGGAGAACATGCAAACTCCACATAGAAAGACCCGGGCGGCCTGGGAGTCGAACCCAGGACCTTCCTGCTATGAGGGTCTGGGGTTAACCGCTGTGCCACTGTGTCGTCCGGTATTAGAAAGATTCTCCGTGTTTTTCTGCTGCAGATACACACACTGTATAGAGCAGATGAAACTCTGGCTCTATCAGGTCTGTCTGTGTTTAACCTGCTGCAGAAGCAGGACCAGAGTCCAGCCTGAGCTGCAGAGGAGGAGTTTTGACCTCGTCAGTAGCTCGTTATTTTGTTGATTATTCAATGTTTCTATTACAACAGGCTCTGCCTGAAATGTGGGACAAACAAACAGACAAACAGTGGGACATTATCAAGTTGACAGTTGTACTTTACACTGACCGAGGGAGACGAGGGACATGTTCAGCTGCTACTACACAGAACTGTTAAAAAAATCATTGGTGGATTCTATGAGAAATCCCGCCCACTTTGGAAAAATTAGCCAATCAGAGCCGAGCTGCTGCACAGCCCTGTCGAAGAAAGTTCTGCTCAGCTGATGTGACAAGAACAACCTGCACAAACTGAAGAACTGAGACTGTAAGAACACAATGACGTCATTTTGTTCTTACAGTCTGAGCGGGACGAACAAAGTTCAGACGTCGACTGAAGTATGAAATGGCTTTAAGCCTGAAATCTATAGCTTCTGTGGCATAAACCTGTCTCTGAATGTTTTCTGTTCCTCTGATTCACTTTCCTCCTCCTTCTCTCGTTCAAATATATTTGACTCTAAACATTTACTCAGATTGACCATTTAAACAATCTGATCTGAGACTGAAGTCAGAATAACTTGTACTTCCTCGATACGACAGATAATATTCACAAAAGCAGCTCTAATGTTCCTGTTCAGGTTGTAAAGAGAGTTCATCTTTGTACAGACTGATTCTGACATTTCCCAAACGCTGCTGGCAAACGTTTAAGTTTGTGTTGACTCTGGGACATGGACTTCAGCCTCAGCGGGACTTTGGTTAAATAAAACAGGACTGGAGCAGGTCTGAGGTCTGTGTTTGAGTCTGGAGCAGGTCTGAGGTCTGTGTTTGGGTCTGGAGCAGGTCTGAGGTCTGTGTTTGGGTCTGGAGCAGGTCTGAGGTCTGTGTTTGGGTCTGGAGCAGGTCTGAGGTCTGTGTTTGAGTCTGGAGCAGGTCTGGACCAGGTCTGAGGTCTGTGTTTGGGTCTGGAGCAGGTCTGAAGTCTGTGTTTGGGTCTGGAGCAGGTCTGAGGTCTGTGTTTGAGTCTGGAGCAGGTCTGAGGTCTGTGTTTGGGTCTGGAGCAGGTCTGAGGATGAGGGTGACTCTGCTGTGGCTCTGGGCGTCTCTGGGACTGGCCTCTGTGGCTCTGACTCGAGCCTCACCGCTGTAAGTTCACTTTATTCTCATAGATTCACCTAAAGAAAATGTCCCCACGTGGCTTTAACCAAATCTCGTGTTGTTGTTTTTGTGAAAGCTTCGTGAGCAGCGTTCTTGTCAGAGAGTGAAGTTTGTAGTTAGTGTGGTTGATGAAAACTGGAGATGTTTGTGTTTGTGTTTGTGTTTGAGCAGGAGGGTGATGTCGGCTCCAAACCTGCTGCGAGTGGGAACAGCCGAGAACGTCTTCGTGGAGTGTCAGGACTGCGCCGGAGAAGAACCGATGACTGTGGAGATATCTGCCCGGAGTTTTCCAAAAGACGACCTCCTCCAGAGCACGAGAGTGGAGCTGAACCGGGACAACGGTTACCAAGCGCTGGCTCAGCTGCAGGTCTGTGGAGTAGATGGAGGCGCGTCGTTAGAAATAGGCGCGTCGTTAGAATAGGCGCGTCGTTAGAAATAGGCGTGTCGTTAGAAATAGGCTTGTCGTTAGAAATAGGCGTGTCGTGAGCAGTCTTTGCACTAGGTGGCGATATTCACACCAACGAGGAGCTAAAGTTATTTCCTGTCTAGTAAATGATGGTTAAATCGCCGATATTCTAAATTAAAAGCATTACATTTAGATCTAGTACCCTTGCTGTGTCCTATCAGAAGATTTAAAGTGAAATCTACTCTAGACTGTCTCATTTGGCTTGTCTCCGAAACTTTTAAAATAGATTTTTTTAAGATGCTTATTTTAAATGAACTATGCTTATGGTAAAAAGTCTACATACACAAATGCACATTTATAAATGGTTTTATACAGACAGCCCTGGGTTATTTTGGTTTTGACATTTATTGTATACGACTTATATATTCTGCAAAAATTAAAGTCGCATTTTTTGTCGCGTTTCGGTTGCGTTTGTCGAAGCGTTTTGGTCGTGTTTCGGTCAAGTTTTCGTCGCTTTTTAATTTCGACAAAATTAATCGACAAAAATGTGACAAAAAAAGCGCCAGCGTTTCTCTCAGATCTCGTCTCTAAACTTTGACTCGTTTCCTCAGATCTCGTCTCTAAACTTTGACTCGTTTCCTCAGATCTCGTCTCTGAACTTTGACTCGTTTCCTCAGATCTCGTCTCTAAACTTTGACTCGTTTCCTCAGATCTCGTCTCTGAACTTTGACTCGTTTCCTCAGATCTCGTCTCTGAACTTTGACTCGTTTCTCTCAGATCTCGTCTCTGAACTTTGACTCGTTTCCTCAGATCTCGTCTCTAAACTTTGACTCGTTTCTCTCAGATCTCGTCTCTAAACTTTGACTCGTTTCTCTCAGATCTCGTCTCTAAACTTTGACTTGTTTCTCTCAGATCTCGTCTCTAAACTTTGACTCGTTTCCTCAGATCTCGTCTCTGAACTTTGACTCGTTTCCTCAGATCTCGTCTCTAAACTTTGACTCGTTTCCTCAGATCTCGTCTCTGAACTTTGACTCGTTTCCTCAGATCTCGTTTCTGAACTTTGACTCGTTTCCTCAGATCTCGTCTCTGAACTTTGACTCGTTTCTCTCAGATCTCGTCTCTGAACTTTGACTCGTTTCTCTCAGATCTCGTCTCTAAACTTTGACTCGTTTCTCTCAGATCTCGTCTCTAAACTTTGACTCGTTTCCTCAGATCTCGTCTCTGAACTTTGACTCGTTTCTCTCAGATCTCGTCTCTGAACTTTGACTCGTTTCCTCAGATCTCGTCTCTGAACTTTGACTCGTTTCCTCAGATCTCGTCTCTGAACTTTGACTCGTTTCCTCAGATCTCGTCTCTAAACTTTGACTCGTTTCCTCAGATCTCGTCTCTGAACTTTGACTCGTTTCCTCAGATCTCGTCTCTGAACTTTGACTCGTTTCCTCAGATCTCGTCGTTGGACTTTGACCGGGATCCTGAAGTGAAGCAGTACGTTTATCTGCGAGCGGCGTTCCCCGGACACACTCTGGAGAAGCTGGTCCTGGTCACGTTTCGGTCTGGATTCATCTTCATCCAAACGGACAAGACGCTGTACGCTCCTGGCAGCTTTAGTATGTCTGACCTTTGAACTTTACTCCTGTTTCACGCGACAGAACATCTGGTGTCACAGTTTTTTACAGAGTTTTTGCTCTAACTCCGGACATGAGGCCGTTTAGAAGAGACGAGACGAATGGATATCCTCCCAGTGCTGAAGTGGAGTTTGTGGTGAGTCCAGCCCAGAAAATACTGCACAACGTTTGTTTTAGATAAACCTGCTACAAAAACAAATAAACTATTGAAAACTCAAAGACAAAAACAACAAAACATTTATTTAGAAAATCAAATACTTTACCAAAAAAAACTGAAAGATATAATTAATGAAATAACTGAATAAAACCTGAATCAGACCAGTCCCCGTGTCCGTCACTGTTGTGTCGTCTACGGGCCAAACAACAGTGTAGAGGACTCGGCCTTCTTGAGTCTGTGAGGAGAACTGGACAGAACAACGACCAGGGACTCCACAGTTCTACTGCGGGACTTCTACGTCCACGTGGGCAACACCAGTGACACCTGGAGAGGAACGACCCACTGATCTTAACCCGAGTGGTGTTTTGCTGTTGGACTTCTGTGTTAGTTACAGTTTGTCCATAACAAACCCCATGTTCCAGCACAAGAGTGTCATCTAACCAGGACACATGAGGCCGGAGGTCGATGATTGACTTTGTCGTGTAATTGGACACTCGGGTTAAGAGAGGGGCGGAGCTGGTGGTGAGTTGAATCCTCTGCAGAGGAAGAAGCTGCAAGGCTTCAGAGTCTTCACCTCACACCTCCAGGAGCTTCTTCAGCTCCAGAGTGGGACGCGGGACATTGAGCCTGGAACCCGTGGACCATGTTCTCAGCCTCCGGTGTGTCTGCAGCTGCTCAGACCTGTGGTCATAAGGTCTCCCCGAACTCGGTGATGGACACCGGAAGTAAGGAATGCTATCAGGCTGAAGAAGGCGTGTTATCAGGCCCTGTTGGTCTGTTATACTCTTGAGGCAGTGACGGGTATCTGCAGGCCAAGCATACTGCAGTCGTGCAGTCGCAGAAGCAAAAATCCGGGACTGGGAGGAGTTCAGAGAGGCCATAGAGAAGGACGATCGGTCGGCCTCAAACAAATTCTGGCAAACCGTCCGACGCCTCAGGAGAAGAAAACAGTGTTTCACCAACTCTGTTTACAGAGCAGGTGGAGATCTGTGACCTCGTCTGGGGATGTAGTCGGACGGTGGAAGGAAGAGTTTGAGGATCTCCTCAATCCCAGCGTCAGGTCTTCAGGAGGAAGCAGCGACTGAGGACTCAGGACTCATCCATCACTCAGACTGAAGTCACTGAGGCTGTAGAAGCTCCTTGGTGGCAGGGCTCCGGGTGAATGAGATCCGTCTGTTGGGGGTGACTCTTGAACAAAGTCTCCTGGGGTTCAGGTCTGGACCTCCCCGGGGTTCAGGTCTGGGCCTCCCCGGGGTTCAGATCTGGGCCTCTCCGGGGTTCAGGTCTGGGCCTCCCCGGAGTTCAGGTCTGGGCCTCTCCGGGGTTCAGGTCTGGGCCTCCCTCCCCGGGGTTCAGGTCTGGGCCTCTCCGGGGTTCAGGTCTGGGCCTCCTCCCGGGTTCAGGTCTGGGCCTCCCCGGGGTTCAGGTCTGGGCCTCCCCGGGGTTCAGGTCTGGGCCTCCCCGGGTTCAGGTCTGGGCCTCTCCGGGGTTCAGGTCTGGGCCTCCCTCCCGGGTTCAGGTCTGGGCCTCCCCGGGGTTCAGGTCTGGGCCTCTCCGGGGTTCAGGTATGGGCCTCTCCGGGGTTCAGGTCTGGGCCTCTCCGGGGTTCAGGTCTGGGCCTCCCTCCCCGGGGTTCAGGTCTGGGCCTCCCCGGGGTTCAGGTCTGGGCCTCCGCGGGGTTCAGGTCTGGGCCTCCCCGGGGTTCAGGTCTGGGCCTCCCCGGGGTTCAGGTCTGGGCCTACCTGCTCAAACTGCTGCTTCCACCACCGACTCTGGATGAAGCAGAAGAAAATGTGTGACATTAAGAGGCACCAGCAGCAGAGAAACTGTCACACTGAGAGCAGCTGCCTTAAACACAGGAGGGTGGAGCTGAGGGCGGAGCTTAAAGGAGCACTTCATGACCTGAACTCCACTCTCTCCATAAGAGCTTCTTAACCTTCTCTTAAGCATTAATATGTTTTCAGCACAAACTTCTTCTTGATTGGTGTAAATCTCATGTATAATGTTTAATCTTAAAAATAACCTGAGCTGTTGCTGTGACTGTTTTGGTTCAGACTCCAGACGGACTCGTTCTGACTCCGGCTTCGGCTTCGTTCAGTCTGAGAAACGCTGTGCACTCTGGAACTTTCAGTCTGGACCCGCCAGTCAGGTCACTCCCACTGCTTTTATCTGGATTACATCATCAATAAATGTGATTGATCCAAACGTGTGTGATTGATCCAAACGTGTGTGAAGTGATTGATCCAAACGTGTGTGAAGTGATTGATCCAAACGTGTGTGAGGTGATTGATCCAAACGTGTGTGATTGATCTAAACGTGTTGAAGTGATTGATCCAAACGTGTTGAAGTGATTGATCCAAACGTGTGTGAAGTGATTGATCCAAACGTGTGTGAGGTTGATCCAACGTGTGGATCCAAACGTGTGTGATTGATCCAAACGTGTGTGAAGTGATTGATCCAAACGTGTGTGAGGTGATTGATCCAAACGTGTGTGATTGATCCAAACGTGTGTGATTGATCCAAACGTGTGTGAAGTGATTGATCCAAACGTGTGTGAAGTGATTGATCAAACGTGTGTTATTGATCTAAATGTGTTGAAGTGATTGATCCAGATGTGAAGTGATTGATCTAAATGTGTTGAAGTGATTGATCTGGAGGATGTTGAAGCAGGTGAAGGTTGTTCCCGTTGGACAGTGTCTGATTTGTGTTTTGTCTCTGAACAGTTCTGGTCGATGGAAAATCGTGTCACGGTTTCAGAACACCCCACAGCAGACGTTCTCTGCAGAGTTTGAAGTTAGACCATATGGTGAGTTATCTTAAAGTCTGATTTGTAAGAGTTTAAAGTTCTTCCGCTGCTCTAGGTTTGATCAACAGGGCTTGAGTTTTGGACACTTAGAAGCTCAGTCACATACAGTATTATGACGCAAGGCCGTTGAGAGTTTTAAAGCAAACATTTTATAATAGATTCTAAAAGAAGCTGGATGTGCTGGTTACAAAGCGAGAGCAGCATCCTGAACAAACTGGAGGCGACCAGGAACAGATGGAGCTCTGAACAGGAAGGACCCAGTCTAAAAGAAAAACTGATGTGACTGTGTTTTCAGCTCAGCCCAGTTTTGAAGTGAAGCTGACGCCTGAAAGTGCGTTTTACTTTTACGACTCTGAGACGTTCAAAGTCCAGGTCAAAGCCACGTGAGTCGTTCAGTCTTTTTCTGTCTGTAAAAGTGATTATTTTGGTTGTAAATGTCCACTTGTGACTTTGGAAGGTTTCTGTTTGGAAAAGAAGCTGAAGGTGTGGCCCATGTCGTGTTTGGAGTCATAAAAGATGGAAAAAGAACAACCTTCCCTTCCTCACTTCAGAGAATAACGGTGAGTTGAACAAAGCGACATCACCAGATCTGGTTCCTCCGCTCTGACGTGTTTTGTCCCTCAGATCTCTGCAGGTGAAGGCGAGGCCGCGCTGCAGAAGACTCACGTCCTCCAGACTTTCCCAAACGTAGAAGACCTGGTTGGAGGCAGTGTGTTTGTGACGGCGGTGGTGCACACAGACAGCGGTCAGCACCAGTCCAAAGCGTCTGTGTAAAGTGTGCTCCTGTTTCACTGCTGCGTCTTTCTCTGTCTCAGGAAGTGAACGAGTCGAGTCGGAGCTGAGGAACATACCAATAGTTCAATCTCCTTACATCATCAGCTTTGACAGAACAGCCAGATATTTTAAACCCGGGATGCCGTTCCACGTCACGGTAACAACTCTGTAAATGACACTTTCTTCTCTTGAACCCTTTGTAAGCCGTGTGAACGTCAGGTTACAGTGACGGACCCTAACGGGAGTCCAGCAGGGGGCGTCCCGGTCACGGTGATGCCCGGACCGAACACTGGAGCCACGACCGGAGCCGACGGAAGAGTCAGTGTGAGCGTGAACACCAGAGCGTCCGACACGAGCCTCAGCGTCACCGTACGAACCACCACAACACCACACGTTAGACTTTTACACTTTTATCATCTCTGTCTGTGGTTTCAGGTCAGAACCAGTAAAGTCCGACTTCCTCACCAAAGACAAGCCACAGCAACACTGTCGGTGAAGCCTCGCGAATCCAAAACCAGCAGTTACATCCACATCTGTGAGTACGAGTGTCACTGCTCTGAAGGTTGTGTCGGCGCTCCGTGTGCGGCGCAGACGTTTGAGTTTGGGGTTTGAAATAGGAAATTCTAAATCGAAAAACGACCGGAAATGTGCCGAGGCTTGGTCTTTCTCTTCCCGGGAAAAGGTGCTGTGATCCGGTAAAGAACAGAGTCAATCTACGGCTTCGTGCTCCGGGTAAAGAGCCCGAGATTTGATCTCTCGCTTCCCCAGAAAAGGAGCGCTGTGACTGGGGAGGAGCAGTGACTTCTACCGCTCCGAGCTCTGGGAAAATGACGTCATGTTGTTCTTACAGCCTCTGTTCTTCAGTTCATGTGGGTTGTTCTTGACACATCAGAGCTGTGCAGCAGCTTGCTCTGATTGGATAGTTTTTCCAAAGAGGGCAGGGTTTCTTGTAGACCATCTGCCAGGGGTCCTTGGGATGATTGCAGATTTAAAAGAAAGGTAGAATTGCAAGTATTGTAATGTGAACAATGTTGTTTGCAGCATATTTTACTTGTTAGGAGGCAGCTTTTTGACATGAAATACATTAAAACAATAAAATACAAGCGTTATACATGAAAATATACGAGTAAAGATTAAATATCCCTAAAAACCACATGACACTGGGGGTACTCCATGTGTGAGATCATGATTACGGGGTACTTGAGACGAAAAAGGATGGGAACCACTGGTCTAGAGGCTCAGGGGGCGGAGTCTAGAGGGCTCAGGGGCGGAGTCTAGAGGGCTCAGGGGCGGAGTCTAGAGGGCTCAGGAGGCGGAGTCTAGAGGGCTCAGGAGGCGGAGTCTAAAGGGCTCAGGGGCGGAGTCTAGAGGGCTCAGGAGGCGGAGTCTAGAGGGCTCAGGAGGCGGAGTCTAAAGGGCTCAGGGGGCGGAGTCTAGAGGGCTCAGGAGGCGGAGTCTAGAGGGTTCAGGGGCGGAGTCTAGAGGACTTCTGCTGAAGTCTGAATGTCAGAGCCCAAACCAACTTTGTTCTTGTTCTCACGGCTCGAGCGGGCCGAACAAACTTCTTACTTCTTCTGAAGTATGAATAGGCCTTTAGTGTGTTATTCTATCAATACTGCACTTTGTCCTTCAGCGCGATAGTCCAGTCTGACCACAGCAGCAGCAGGAGTGAGTCTCATGTCTCTGATGGTTCTTCTTGGACAGACGTGTTTTCTTTCCATCGTCAGTGGACAGCTCTCATGTTTGTTTGTTTGTTTGTTTGTTTGATGTTTTGTTTGTTCTGCTGCAGCTCTGACGTCCACAGATGTAAAAGTGGGGAGAGATCTGAACGTCCTGCTGAGCCTGAACAACAGAGGCATGTTTGAAATAACTTACCTGGTGAGTGAAGTTCAAACATCTTCTACAAACTAAAGGAAACGTAGTGAATATGTTGTTTCAGACGGTGAGTCGAGGTCAGCTGGTCGGCTTCGGCAGGCGTCTGTCGGAAAATCAAACAGCTGTTGTTTTGTCTGTCCCAGTCTCCAGAAGAATGCTGCCGTCCTTTCGTCTGATCGTTTACTACCACCACAGTCCGTCTGAGCTGGTGTCTGACTCCGTTTGGGTGGACGTCTCTTCTGTGGCCACGGTAAGAACCCTCCTGTGGGTCCTCGCCCCTCTGTCTGGGAACCACTGCTCTAAACGAGACGACTTCAGAGGCTGGAGCAGGAAACAAGCGCAGGAACGTTCAGATGAAGTCAACTGTATGCAGATTCAAGACACACACCAGGCACTCAAAGCTCTTCGAATGACCTGTCTCTCTCTGAAAACGTCCCGTAGAAGGCTGGAGACAAGACAAGAGCCACCAGAGCTCAACGGGTCACTTCTGGTGTGAGAAAAAGTGAACAAAATCAAAGTATTTTAATCTACAGCTGGTCAAATGTTCCCAAAGTTTGACAGTGACAATGTTCACCGACAAAAGTCCTCATGTTATGTCGTTGAAGGACGTTTCCTTCGGAGTTGTTCCGTACAAATCCAGTAAATGTACAAAGTGAAGTGTGTCTGTATTATCTTATACAATCGATGACGCAGAGTTTAGAATTCTAGTGAAACTTCTCAGAAACAGAAGCTGGGTCCTGGGACGACAGAACTGATACTTTGGCTCTTGAAGGATCATTCCGGTGTTCCTTCGAAGTGAAGTCCCACTTTTTCTTTTAAAATTCCATTTTGTTCAGTGTCTGAAAAAAACATACTATGAAGTACCTGTAAAAGTTAATATAAAAATCCCATTGTGTCTCTTTTATTTAGAGCAAAACCAGCCTCTGATGATCCAGACTCAGATTTCTACTGTAAACCTCCAAATAAAAAAAAGTCCTCAGAAATTCAGAAATGTTTATAAGACTTTTGTATTGACTTTAACTTTATTGTCCACCGAAGTGGAAATTTGTCTTTGGTTCACCATCACATACACAGAGAGTCAACAATTCATCATTAAATATAATAAATACATCTTAAAAGAAAAGAAGTGTGCTGCACATACACCATTCCATCAGGGTCTGCTTAACAAGCTGACAGCATTTGGCACAAATGAACCTTTGAACACCTTTTTTGTTGCCAGAGGCTCTATATCTGCGCCCTGACGGCATCAGCTTAAACTCGTCACACAGAGGATGCTCAATGTCTTTAGTGATAGACATGGCCATCCTGAGCACAGCTGACTGGTAAAGAAGCTCCATCTTTGCTTGGTCTTTACTGATTATCTTCCCAGCATTCTTAACTATTCTGTTCAGCTTGTTCTTATTGGCTCCGCTTAAAGTTGTTTGAGTAATTTTAATTCCCTAAAACTCATTTTGACCTCAGTGACCTTCAGCTTTTACAGAGGAAATGTCAAAACCCCGAATCTGTCAAATCTAGAGTCATTTATGTCTCAGCTGTAACTCCAGCTTTAGCAATCCTTATATTTACCAAAAAACATGTAGGCGGAATTTAGATTGTGTTTTTCTTTTGCTTGGAGAAAGTTCTCACTTCTGATGAGTCTGTTGGACATCAGAAGTAAAAACTACAGAGACACAACTTTAAAAAGACTCCAGACATTTACCTGAGCTCCAAAGGATCAGTTTTAAGTTGAAATTTAGATGATTTTGTCAGACCTGTGAGGGAAAAAAGGCAGGAATGAGAAGATTTAATCATAAACACACACGTTGTTTGTTTTTAGCTGAAATTAGAACCGAAGCGTCCTTCCTCGTCATATCAGCCGCTGAGTGAGTTTTCTCTGAAGATCACTGGAGACCCTGGAGCCACTGTGGCCCTTTCAGCTGTGGACAAAAGCATTTCTGCCCTGAACAAGCTCTGGCTCACACAGAAGAAGGCACGTCTCATGAACATTCTCCTGCTGCAGCGTCTGTGTCTGTGCTTTACACGGCTCTGGTCTCTTCAGGTGTGGGAGACGGTGGAAAAGGCCGACTCCGGCTGCTCTCCGGGCGGAGGAAGGGACGACATGGCGGTGTTTTCTGACGCAGGGCTTTTGTTTGACTCGGACGCAGCTGGAGAGACTCTGCACAGACGAGGCAAAGAAGCACAAACACATCAGCATGAGAACGTTCTGTAACTTCTGACTCGAGTGTGTTTTGTGTCGTTTTTCAGATGTAAAATGTCCTGCTGCGGCCAGAACAAAACGAGACAGCTCTGATGTTAAAACCACTCCAGGTAAAAAGACAAAATGTATCCTCTTCCACAGGAAATAACCTCACAGTCCACTTCATTCTTTTGGATTCTCACGTGTTTGTCTTTTAGATGCAGAGAATCACAAATACACGAACAGCAGTGAGATTTCCGCTCGGACTCAGTTTCCAGACAGCTGGTGGTGGTTTACGGTACAAATCCTCAGTGTGGAGAGGAAACTTGGTGAAAAGAGTCTTGTTTTGTTTCTATTTTTCTGCCGCTGCTGTTGTTAAATAACCTTTGATTTCAGTGAAGCTGAGACGAGTTTCCAGTTCACAGGCTCCATCACGACCTGGCAGATCTCCGGCATCAGTCTGTCAGAAAAACACTGGTGAGAAGAAGTGTCTTTTACTGAAGCTTATCTAAAAACTAATCATGTGTTACTTTAGGAATCTGCGTGGGAAAACCTCTGGACGTCGTTGTGTTCAAAGAGTTCATCATAGACGTCAGACTTCCTTCTTCTGCGGTGAAAGGAGAACAGATAGAAGTCAGGACGATTGTACACAACTACCTGCAGCATCCCATCACGGTGAGGATTTAGGACAACTACCTGCAGGATCCCATCACGGTGAGGTTTTAGGACAACTACCTGCAGGATCCCATCACGGTGAGGTTTTAGGACAACTACCTGCAGGATCCCATCACGGTGAGGTTTAGGAGGACAGCCAGTACACGAGGAGAAGAGTTTTGTGTGTCCGCATCAGTTTCATTTCAGTCCAGTTCTATGTCGTATGTGCGTAGCCCTCTACGGGCTTCGCTATTGCCTAACACTCGAGGCAGCGCCTCGCACCTGAAGATCAAACAATGTACCGCTCCAATCATGGGACGTGGTTCCCCCACTGGCCGTATATAAGGCCCTGTCCACTATCGCTCGCACTTTTTTTCACTCAGCACTTGAAGATCTTTTAGCATGCTCTTTAAGAACGATTTATTTTACAATCAAGTAGAAGAATGCCCAGGCCGCCTGCTCATTGCTTCCAGTCTCAGCGTCCTCTTCTGGAGGTTTTTGCCTGGGTGTTCTTGGTGCTCTTGGGAGAGGCGGCCTGTCCACCTTCGTTCGTACTCCTTCTGGAGACTCTTGTTGTGGTGACTTGGCGCTCTTGGAAGAGGCGGCCTTTCATCACTTTTGTTTCCTTTTCATGCGGGTGGTTGTGGCAGGTCCGGGCAGGACTATGTGCCTTCTCTCCTCCAGTCTCAACCTCGCCCGCTGCCTCTCTGTACTTGGTACGAAGTAGGTTTGCGGGTGCGCTCCAATCATGCATGCCTGCTGGGAGTACATTGATCCTACGGCCTTCGCGTAGGGCAGGGGTCTCCAACCTTTTTCTCCAGGAGAGCTACTTTTGCAAACGAAAACTGGCGGTGAGCTACTACTTTTAGCGATGACTAAAAATTATAGTCAACTGTGACATAGTTAAGAGGCCTATATGAAAAATTTGCCAATATTTATTTAGAAGTGGACACAATTAGGCATCTAAAGTTACATTTACAGTAGAAATAGGCAGGTAATAAATACAATTTACAAAGTAATAAAGCATAATTTGTATGATTTGTATTTGTTGTATTTGTATGATCCTTCCAAGGAGGTGGCGAGCTACTGGTAGCTCCCGAGCTACAGGTTGGAGACCCCTGGAGTAGAGTATGCCAATAGCGAAGCCCGTAGAGGGCGTAGCACATACGACATAGAAATCTTAGTTACCTATGTAACTGTAGTTCTATGAGTATGTGCGTAGCCCTCTACCTGCAGGCCCAGCAGGCATGTCTTCCACTGTGCTAGAGTTCAAGAAGGGCGAGCGATAGTGGACAGGGCCTTATATACGGCCAGTGGGGGAACCACGTCCCATGATTGGAGCGGTACATTGTTTGATCTTCAGGTGCGAGGCGCTGCCTCGAGTGTTAGCCAATAGCGAAGCCCGTAGAGGGCGTAGCACCTACTCATAGAACTACAGTTAAGATTTACTCGGCCTGGGATCACAGAGAGCTAACTAACCCCCTCCAAATACCAGATTTAGGGGCCCCCCTAGCCCCAGACACCCTTAGCTCCGCCCCTTTAGCTCCGCCCTTGTAAAATGCACTTTAGAAGCGTCAGTCAGACTCAGGACTGTCCTGTGTGATCAGAGAAAACGCTTCTGCACACACTTTAGTCAGGTCAGTGTCTGTTTTATGTCACATTCAGGCAAAAGTAAAAGCTGTAAAGTCCACTTTAGACATTTCCGCGGTGCGTGTTTCCTTCGGCTGTTGTTTACACACGTTATCTTTCAATGTTTATTTTGGACCTTTTCTCCACGGATATAAGGCGGAGAGAGAGAGAGAGAGAGAGAGAAAGAGGAGGAGCAAATGTTTCTGAATGAGCTAAAGAGCCACACTCGAACCAACCAACAGCCGCATGCAGCCTCAGGGTTGATCAGCCCTGGCTTGAATAGTGTTCTCCAGACTGTATCCAGGGTCTTTGGGCTGTGACTGATCAGACGCATGTATCAAACGTCACTCACCCTTTGAGTTCAGCGTCTCTGGGGCATCGGCTGGCGCTGCTCTTCACTCTGCGCTCTCAGCATTTGCCTGTACTGTCTGTGTAACGAGTCGGCTCTTCTTTGCAGGTGCGAGTCGACGTCGTGGAAAACCCTGAAGTGTGCGTTTCAGCGTCGGACCGTGGCAGATATTCTCAGGAAGTGCAGCTGAAGCCGTCTTCCTCTCGCGCTGTGCCGTTCGTTATTATTCCTCTGAGAGAAGGAGACGTCCGCATCGAGGTCACAGCCGCTGTGATGGACTCAAGGATCAGCGATGGAGTCGGGAAGACACTACGAGTCGTGGTAAAACAATCAGCACTCACCTAACCTTTAGCGTCTTGTTCTAATTCAGTGTTTCTCTTCAGCCAAAAGGTGTTCTGACCAGAGTCAATAAAGTGATCGACTTAAACCCAGAAGGTGACTCATGCAGGAGAAAGTCTGGGGCTATTCTGAGTCACTAAGTTTCATCTGTTTTGTTCATTTTAGGTCCCACACAAGAACTGACAATCACCAACAACGCAATGCCTGACATGGTCCCAAACACCAGATCCAGGACCAAAGCTCTTCTGTCAGGTAAAAGGATAAACCGACTGCTTTGAAGGGTTTAGTCATCCAAAGTCTGACTGAAGATGTGTCACCAATGTAGGGTTACAACCAGCTTAGACAAGACCACTGTTGAATAATCAAGGCAAGTTCAGGCAAGGAATAACAAGATGTATTTACATTTGCTCAAAACAATTACAGCTTCAGCAAAAAGTTGGCGACTTCTGCGTGCGTCCTCTCTCGCGTCGCCCCAGACCACGATCTGCTACCGATGAGCGGCTGCAGAAAAGAGCGGCTCTCAGAAAATGGCATAGCAAATGAGACACAATTCGGACTTTCCTTCACATAGCTTTGTTCGGGCGTTGAGTTCTTGGCTTTTCAATCTTTCCTCCACTGCACGACCTCGTCCCGAAGCTCCTCCCGCTGTGCGCGCGCCACCGCTTTACTTGTCTTGGTGCAGACGTTGAGTGCCGCCCTGGCCCAGTCTCGCGTCGCTTGATTCCTTCTCTGCGCCTCGAGTTCTGGTCTGCGTCCTCCCCGCTTTCCCCCACGCTCTCCGTTCTCGGCTCCACCTCCTTCCAGTTTCCTGTTCCGCATCCTCTTCCCTTGCTCCACCTGCTGTCATTTTTATGCCAGTCTCCTATTAGCGGTCGCCAATAGAGTATCAGCGGTGTGTCTTTAGTCCTTGATTATCCACAACATACGAATAGAAAAAAATACATCACAAAGTCAAAAGAAAAAACAAACTATACAGTAACAAGTATGCACATCTGGGCATTTTGGGCTTTGTGCTGCAGCCTCGTCCCTTTTGAGTAAAAGTATCCACACTGCAAAACTATATATCTAGACTTGTTTAAAATGACTTGGAATCAGAATTTCAATCCAGATTTGAGCTGTTTTAACTGGATAAGATTTAATTGCTTAAGTAATGTAGAATATGTCACTGGTTTCAAGACATTTGTAACTGATTATAGAAGAATTTGGCTCAAAATAGAAGCAACGTTTTGAAATTAGTTCGAAACATTTTGAAACAAGGAAAATAATCTGTGTCTCTGCAATAAATGCTTGAAATTCGTTTTAATTTCTAGAACAAGCAACTTTAACTTGTAACTTGTAATTTTTTGCAGTGCAGTGTTTGGAGAAATCACTTTTAAACTTGTAACATAAATAATACAGGTTCTGGACGCTGGTGCAACCTGCTTCAGCGTCGACACAGAAACTTCTCACATAATCGTTCCAGACTCTCCATCTTCAGACTTCAGGTTGAAGCGCTGGAAAGTTCACAGTCTGTAAAGTGACTGGTTTAGATTTCAATTTGGAAAAACTAAATAAAAGCTCCAGAGTTAGTTCTGTTCCTACAGAATCTTTGTCGTGTCCACAGGCAGAGAGTCGGTGAGCCCCCTGCTGGACCGTCTCCTCGAAGCCTCCTCCCTGCGTCTCTTGATTTACAAACCGACCGGAGCTGGAGAGTCGAACGTGTACCACCTGATGAAACCCGTCATCGCCACCACGTACTTGGACAGAACCAACCAGTGGAGGCGGTGGGTTTGGAGCTGCGCAGAACGGCCCTGAGCCACATCACAGCCGGTGTGTTTCTATCAGAGCATGAAGAAGAGGAAGCTCTGTTTAACTCTGGGTTGTGTTGTCAGGCTTCCACAATCAAATGAGATACGCTAAAGGTGACGGATCTTTTGCGATGTGGCCTGAGCAGCAAAGCAGTGTTTGGTAAAATATATTTATATATCAGTGGCGGACCGTCAGGGCTGCAAAGCCTTCTCTGCTGGTCTAAAAATATCAAAATAACAAACTGATATAAATCATAATTAGTGCATGCGTGCTTAATAATAATTCAATTATGATATTTTGTCAGCTTCTTCGTAGCATTTCCCATTGTTTCGCAGCTTTCAGGCGTGTGTTTCATAATATATTGTTTTAACCAATCATATTTCAGCCTCAGTTGTTGTCAGGGTCAGTTTGAAGGCTCCGTCTCTTAACATAAGTGTGTATCAAACTGTTGCTTTAACCATTCAGATTTTACGTGGACGACGCCAAGGCAACGTCAGAAGAACTACGGTGTTTGATTGTCTGTCTGTGCTTATTGTTGTTTTGAGCAGTTTGTCACAGTGGCTAAAGGGAGAGAAGAAATCCATTTGTTGCAAATTTATTGGTAAAGCCTTTTTCAAGACGGACTTTTCAAGAAAAGCTGGACATTGTTCAGAAAGACCGAGCAACTCCGAACCTAGCCAGCCTGTCACAAGCGGGAAAGGGATTTGTGCTGCGGGACACTTACAAGGTGCTTTCCAAAACTTTTGGCGAATCCAGAGTGGATTTACAGCTAACGAGCAAGTGTGGAGGGAAACAGCTGCGCGAGAGAGGAGCCGAAAACTACGAGGCCACTGGAAGCGGCGCCTGTGCCCCGGGAGGAGACGGCGTCCAGCGCAAGATCCGTGCGCACACTATCACCAGCTCCAGGGTAAGATTCTGGACAATATCAGTTGCGTTTTTGGTGTACAAGTAATTCAGACTATTGGTGAGTAAGTATTTTTGGGTGTGTGTGTAAATGCGTTTATTCTGGATATAGAAGTAATGATGCTTTGCTCTTTATCCGTTCCTGCGTAATAGAATAGTTTAATAGCCATCAGCTGGTTATTGACATGTGAATCTATTTAAAAGGAGCTCCACTGAAGGCCTAGGCAAGAAATGCACGGCCCGCCACTGTTTAAATACATGACAAAGTGTGATGAGTCTGCTGACATGAGCTGTACTTTCTCTTCGAGGTTGACGGCCTTTGTGGTCAAGATCTTTTCCATGGCCAAAGATCTGGTCAGACTGGACGAGAGAGCGATGTGTAACGCAGTGCAGTTTCTGATTCATGCGCAGCAGGAGGACGGAGAGTTTGAAGAGACTGGAAAAATCTACTTCAGGGAGAATACTGTAAGTGGGAAAACAATCTTGGAGTGCTGCTGCTTCTAGATCAGATCATCTCAAAGAGTTTAGCCTGGTCTTATCCATCTTATTTTGCCCCGCCCACTTTTCTACCGTTACACACAGGTCTCGGAAACGCACTTCCGGTCAGCTCCTCCCCCGTTCATTTCATTCAAGTAAACAACCGAGAAAATCTCCTTTATGGAGCATCTGAAACACCAGCACTATTTGTGTGATCTAACACTCATGTGTTTGACGTGTAAAGCCGACAGCTGGTGACAAAAAAGGCACAAACTGTGTAAAAGAGTGAAGCTAAAAGGGATAAACTGAATTCTACAGGTCCTAAGCGTTCAAACAAGGTACAGCATGTCTATATTCCAGTGTATATTCTCTGCTGGCCTAAAAATATCTAAATAATAAACTGATATAAATCATATTTAGTGCATGCATGCATAATAATAATAATTCAATCATTATTTATCAGCTTCTTCGTAGCATTTCCATCGTTTCGCAGCTTTCAGGCGTGTTTCATAATATAATAGTTTTAACCAATCATATTTCAGCATCAGTTGTTGTCAGGGTCAGTGAAATCTGCCCGAGGCCTTCACAGTCAGTCTTGAAGGCTCCGTCTCTTAACATAAGTGTGTATCAAACTGTTGCTTCAACCACTCAGATTTTCAAGAAAAGCTGGACATTGTTCAGAAAGACCGGGCAACTCTGAACCCAGCATCTCTCCGAGCTGCTGTCACAAGCGGGAAAGGGATTTGTGCTGCGGGACACTTACAAGGTGCTTTCCAAAACTTTTGTTGAACCCAGAGTGGATTTACAGCTAAACGAGCAAGTGTGGAGGGAAACATAGCTGCGTGTTTGGGCAAGGCAAAATAAGATGGATAAAGGTGCAGAAATCGTGTCTTCTCTCTCAGACTGTAAATGTACTTTCAGACTGTAAATGTACTTTTAGGGCGATGTTCTGGGCGTAGATTCAGACGCTTCCATGACGGCGTTCTGTGTCATTGCGATTCAGGAGTCCAGACGAACCTGTGAGAAAACCGTTTCTGTAAGTTCACACGTTTCTTCTGCCTTTTTAAAGATTCTATTTTATCTAAAGTCTTCTGTCTTGTTTCAGGGCTTGTCTGCTGCTGTAGAAAAGTCTGTTCTGTACCTGGAGCGGCGCCTTCACGCTCTCACAAACCCGTACGCAGTCGCCATCACGTCGTACGCTCTGGCCAACGAATACAAGCTCAACAAGACCCTTCTGTACAGCTTTGTGTCTCCAGGTGCGGATGCTGCTTTTCGTACGCAGTGGCGGGCCGTGCATTTGTTGCCTAGGCCTTCAGTGGAGCTCCTTTTAAATAGATTCACTTGTCAATAACCAGCTGATGGCTGTTAAACTATTCTATTACACAGGTACGCGATAAAGAGCAAAGCATCATTACTTCTGTAGCCAGAATAAACACATTTACACACACACTCTGGATTCGCCAAAAGTTTTGGAAAACACCTTTGCTTGTAAGTGTCCCGCAGCAAAGTACCGTGGCAAATAATAAGCACATCCAGCAATACAGTTTGTAAAGTTCCTTGGAGTCTGTAAGGCAAGCCAAGTGCACCGCTCATATAGTGACTGAAGTGAGAGAGCTGCTGGTTCAGAGTTGCCCGGTCTTTCTAAACAATGTCCAGCTTTTCTTGAAAAGTCCGTCTTGAAAAAGGCTTTACCAATAAAATTTGCAGCAAATGGATTTCTTCTCTCCCTTCAGCCGCTGTGACAAACTGCTCAAAACAACATTAAGCACAGACAGACAATCAGACGCCGTAGTTCTCCTGACGTTGCCTTTGGCGTCGTCGACGTAAAATCTGATTGGTTGAAGCAACAGTTTGATACGCGCTTATGTTAAGAGACGGAGCCTTCAAAACTGACTGTGAAGGCCTCGGCAGATTTCACTGACCCTGACAACAACTGAGGCTGAAATATGATTGGTTAAAACAATATATTTTGAAATACACGCCTGAAAGCTGTGAGACGATGGGAGATACTACGAAGAAGCTGATAAATAATTATTGAATAATGATTAAGCATGCATGCACTAAATATGATTTAGTTTGTTATTTAGATATTTTTTATCAGCAGAGACGGTCCACCGCTGTTCGTACGTGTAGGTTTTCTGTCGTCACACGTTTATCTTCTGTGCAGAGCGGGACCATTGGGCTTCACCTCGAGGACAGACGTTCACTCTGGAGACGACGGCGTACGCTCTTCTGACTCTCGTCAAAGCAAACGTGAGGATCTGCTGATGGATTTGTGACGCAGCCTGAGAAACACACTCTGATGTTGTAATGATTCTGATACTAAAGAGATGAAGACCTCGGCGACGCTACACAGTGACATGGCGTTCAGGCCGTACCATTTTAATGCAAACCTGCGTCTTAGGATGTCCAGCGCTGTCCGGTCTGAACGCAGCGCTAGATCCATCGTGCAGCTTTTATTGTACAAGCTCACAAAAAGGCTGCATAATTACACTTTTTATTTTCTGTGTTCTTTTCACTGAACAAAAACACAAACACCACACTTTTGTTTTTACTCCTTTTTATTAAAGATGAACTCAAGTTTCACTAAATAACCATTTCTGTTGATTATTGTTCATAAACGTGTCTAATTCTCACACATCCAGGACACTCTGAGCTTTAGACTGGCCACAATAAAAGGACACTCTGAAACTTTGGGCGGGTCAGTGTCTGGAGCGTTATTCGAGGGTCCCACAAGGGTCTGTACTAGGCCCACTTTTGTTCGTGGGACAGAATGTAAATGATGCATTTTCACTCACTCAAGACAAAATACGTTTAACCTTCTTTGCCACAGTTTTTCTGAATTGAAACAACACAAATGTGCTGCTGTTTTCTAGAAGTATTTATTATTCTGACAATAATAATAAAGCATATTAAAATGTAATATAAAACTGCAGAAAAGGCTCAAAAAGACCAGAGACTGACACCAAAGCTCCACACGTCAGGAGCAGAAAATAAAAAACAGAATACATGTGTTAACTTGTGACTTTTGTCCAAACAGCTGGTGTTTGAGGCTCGGCCGGTGGTGAGATGGTTCACGAAGCAGCAGAAGACTGGAGGAGGATACGGATCTGTGCAGGTACAACACACATTAGTCTAAAGAAGCATTCGCTTAAAACACCACACTAAATGTGTTTTCTTAAAGGTTGTGTTTGTCAGTCTTGGTCAAAGTTTTGTAAAGATTTGTAACAGTTTTGTGCTTATGCTAAACAGAAAAAGAATTATAAAATTATATAAACTATGGATATGGTGCGGCCAGTAAAACATGGCCAATAGAAATCAGGTGTTTGTCCTGTTGTTTGTCCCTCCCAGGCCGTGGCGCAGTACGTAACAGCGGCTGGACTCTCAGACTATAACCTGCAGCTGTTGTTTGTCCTGTTGTTTGTTCCTCCCAGGCCGTGGCACAGTACGTAACAGCGGCTGGACTCTCTGACTATAACCTGCAGCTGTTGTTTGCTCTGTTGTTTGTTCCAGGCCACACTGCTGGTGCACCAGGCCGTGGCGCGGTACGTAACAGCGGCAGGACTCTCAGACTATAACCTGCAGCTGTTGTTTGTCCTGTTGTTTGTTCCAGGCCACACTGCTGGTGCACCAGGCCGTGGCGCGGTACGTAACAGCGGCAGGACTCTCAGACGATCACCTGCAGGTGTCGGTGAAGATCCCGCGTCACGTCTCTCCGTATCGTTTCTTCTTCCACAAACTGAACCGGCCAATCACGTGGACGACTCGGGTCAGTGCGGCTCAGACTGTTGTGTCGTCTCGTCCAACACGTGTCTGATCTGTTGTTGTGTCTTTAGGCGTTTGGAGTGAATGATTCTGTCACAGTGAGAGCCTCAGGAACAGGACGACTGACTCTGACGGTAAAAACACAGTAAAGTCACGTTTGGAACTTGAACATTTGGACTGAACATGTGTCCGGTGTTTAATCGTGTTTGTTTCATGTTTGTCCCACAGCTGCTCACAGAATATTACGCTGTGTCTAAACAAACTGTGAGCGACTGTTCAAAGTTCAATCTCTCTCTGGACTTCACTCTGGGTAACGTCTGGCTTTTGTATTTTAACGACCTGTGTACGATTGGTTCAGAGCGTTGGGAAACACAAATCCACACACATGACTCACTCTGCTCCGCTCACAGACCAGTCTTTCCCTCTCGTCTCCTTCTCAGGCGCGTGATGTGCGCTTGGAGACTCCTGGCCAAAGCGCGTTGGAGCGAACAGTTCGAGCGGCTTGAGTCGGTGTAAACATCACGCTCAGTTAGACAAAGACGTCCGTGAGCTGTTGGATCACGCTCGGCCGTGGGACGGGTTTGGCGTGGGGACGCTCGCGCCTGGACTGACAGTGTGTCGGGCCGGCGGGACAAAGCACCTGAGGCAGAAGAACAGCGCAGGGAGAGACATAGAACAGGCCAGGGAAATATCAGACACGTTACTGACATTTATGTGTTGTAGATACACAAGTTTGAAAAGCTTTTTCTTAAGACAACCTCTGATTTAATTGTTCTTCAACTAGTCGACTGTCTCTTAAAGGTGCACTGTGTAACTTTCTGGAGGTGAAAAGTCATCCACACAATTCAGTTGAATTAGAAAGTTAAAACTATACTTGGGACTTTCTGAATGGAGATGAATTTTTGCCATAATATGAACAAAATCAGCGAAAGGAAAAGCGCTTTTCTGCAAAAACAGACGTGTTCAGGCTCCTCCAAGACAAATAATAGACTATTTTCACCTTTAAAGGAGCCGCGGGTGACCTTTCTAGTAGGGTGACCAGATTGGGATGATCAAAAAGGAGGACACATAGAATAACCACGGATCGAACCCTTTTATTTTAAACATATATTTCACTCTGTAAAAATACAACTTATTGAGCTGTTATGTTTAACATTTAATACATTTAATTAAATTGATGTTAAAGGTGTACTCTGTAACTTTCTGGGGATGAAAAGTCAATGACACAGTTCAGTAGAAATGGAAAGTAAAACCATGTTATCCTCTGAATGAGGATAAATATGTTTAAAACCTTCAAAGATTTAGCTAAAGGAACAGCTTTTCTATAAAAAAAACAAATAATGTTCATAAAAACTCTTCTGTGCCACAGTTTCATTGACAAAGTTGTTTTGATTCTGTTAATAAAACATCAATGCAGTTTGTTTAATTATGCTAAACTTGAGTTACTTTGCACCAGACATTCTGCCTCTGGACAGAAACTGGGATATTTTTTCAACAAATCTTCTGTAAATGTAGCTCGTTTTATGTTTTGATTTGTAATGCGTGGTGTACGTGAATGCATGCGTGCTGTGGTACAAGAGTTTGGATTCTGGACCCGAGCCCGGACCCAGCCAGGCCCAGGCGTGGGCCGGGTCCGGGTCAAGACTCTGAACATGTGCGCTTCACAGATGACTGACAGCTGCGTCAGAGCGAACTGCGGCTAAAGTATTGTTTGAAGTCGCCAACTCTACGGCGTGAGAAGGGAAGGTGCGTTTGCTGGCGCCGTGGAGGATGGAGGCAGAAAGACGAGCGAGAGAACGCGCGCACTTCACGCTTCAACACTCGTTACGTGCGTGGGGGGAAAAGGAGAAGGGGAGAGAGAGAGAGATGTGAGGTAGCGGAGAAAGGCACCATGTACGTAGCGCGTGCCCACGTCGCTCTTCCTCTGTGTATTTAAGGTTTAAACGCTTGCAGGTTAAAAAAGAGGCGTTTATTAACACGCACGAGGACTAAATGACGGCGCTGTCTGACTGACAAATGTAGTGGAGAGGGACAATATGAAAATCCCGGACATTTCGTCTAATTTTCAAAATTCCTCCCGGACGTTTTTTTAGGTCTCAAAAGGAGGACATGTCCGGGAAAATGAGGACGTCTGGTCACCCTATTTCTAGTCGATTAGTCGACTCGTCTGTGCTCGTCTGTCCCAGAGCGTTCTACGAGACAAAACTCAGACATGTTCTCGTGTGGACAGGGAGAGTTTAAGTCTGTAGAGGCAGAAGGAACGCTCGTCCGTCTGAAACAAACAATGAACCAGTCGTACACAACAGTCTGTGGAACACTCAGCACTAATGAAGGATGTTTGTTTGATCAGAAAAGTCGACGAGGACAGGGAGACGTTTACAGACTGACAGCTGAGTTTTTGTGAGTAAAACATGAACTGAACATAACTAAAGATGCACTGACTTGACTTTGACTGTTGTTCTTTTGAAGCTACAAGAACAAAGAAGAAAACTCGTCTCTGTCCGTCCTGGAGGTTTCGTTACTCGCTGGTTTCACGGCTGAAGCTGGAGACTTGAACCTGGTAAGAGTCGACTGCTTTGGACCAAAACGCTATGATTCTGTGGTTTTACGCTCGGCTTTTCTGCTGCTCATGTCGATACATTAGGATGATTTCACTGCTTTTCACTCAAAACTTTTATTATTATTATGTTCTGTACCATTAAAAGTGCATTTTAGTGATACAGATACACATTGTCCTGAGGGTTTTGTTTCAGTGTGCGAGGAGCATGTTCATGTTGAGCTTCTGGTTCTGCTCCATGCACAAACCTCGTACGCAGCTTTGATAAACCAGAGTCACGTGAGCTCAGACACAAGCCGCGGTTCATAAAGCCAGGCCGTGTAGTGTGAGGCCACGTAATTGCTTGGCACCATTTTCTCTCCTTCATATTACACGCACTGCAAACACGAAGCTTTTTTTTTTTTTTTTTTTGCTGTTCACATTGAAACCAAGAGCAAGAAGCCAAAGTTTCCTCGAAAGCAACGTCTGTCACGGGAAAACGTTGAAATGTGTGCGGAGATTCAGCCACATTTTTGTCAGTACAGCCTGGATAGTCACAAGTCCGCACATAGCTTGTTCGCATCTCGAAATGTGAATGTAAACACCGCCAAACAACTGAAAAAGTGATGCGCAGCTGGCGGCGGCGCGCAGTGATATGAAGGGAGAGAAAATAGTGCCAAGAGATTACGAGGCTCTTTTGAACACATATTGGTAACACATAAAAGTCTTTATTTTAATGTCCCCAGTAAACTTGCCGGACTACTTTGGTCTGGACCTAAAGTGGACAGGAACTGGGCTCACTGGAGCTGTCGTGGGTAAGTCCGTGTGGATGCACGACACTGGTGATGGGGAAGTCACAGATTCATGTAAAAAATCCCAAACTATCCCTTCAACGGTCCACTGGATGGATAAGCTCCAGAGCTATCGGTTCTGGGGGAGCGTGTTTCATAATATCTGTCTCGTTCAAGCTCCTTGTTGGCTTTGATTGTGCAATGCGCGGTCTTGGTACATTTCCGCGTTTGCATCTCAGTCCGGGTTTTCAGCGCACACACACAGACACACAGGCACCGCGCGCGCCTTGGACAAGCAGCGTGCACGGGACACTTTCAGCCCGATCCACAGGAGGCCACGTGTCTGCGGTAGAACACCTGATCTGACACAGCATTTCACACATTTGACTCTGATCACTGGTGGAATAAACAAGCCCGATCTCACAGAAACGTACATTTACCACGAAATAACACAACATGTAAGTTCACGGCTCTTTTGTGTAAATACTCCAGGCGTCACAGTCCCAGTTCATTTCTATGGTGGTTGTTAAGACGTGTTCTTATTTATGAATATTAAATAAATCCTGATTCTAATCCTAACTAAACTTAAACATCTGGCTTAAAATCGGGCCAAAACTCCTGTAGTGTGCAGCCGGCTTTAAGACGCGCAGACACTGAGATTTTTCACTCGTGCCACAGTTTTGTAGCTGGGCTAGAGTTTCAGCTCAGTCGTGTGTCGTGTAGTGAACATGAGGCAACGAGAAGATTAACACCTCACGACCAGCTTCTGATCAACAATCAAGAGGATCACAAGAAAATCAAACTTGTTTAAATCCTGGTGGCTCCTCGTGGGACATCACAGTGCAGTAGTTGTTAAACACGGGCATCTCCACTTCCAGATTCTTCTTCTTCTTCTCCACCTTTTATGTTGTGCTTCCGGATACAGGAGACTGACGTACAGTGTGAGACTCAGATTGTGCAGTGTGAGACATGAATCATTAGCTACTAACATTTGACTCTAGAGATTCACTCGTACAGTCTGAGCAGGCGCTGCAGATCCACCTTTACCTGCAAGAAATATCACAAAACACAGGAAGATTCAAACAGGCCACAGCACTTTATATGAACGACTTACACATGTTGGATTTGCCTCTCTGTGTCTGAGTTTAGAGTGATTCGTGTCTGTGTGTTTCAGACGTGTGCTGGTCCTGCTCCGGTCGTCTCTCAGTGGGAGTTAAACTCAGGTTTCCTCAGATTCCACATGGACCAGGTCTGGACATCCTGTTGTCTTTGGCTGGGACAGTTTCCTCACGTCTCTCTGTCCACAGGTCGCCCACAGTCCCGTCCAGACCGTGTCCGTCCGACTGAGACAGACTGAGAACGTGAAGCTGCTGCCGCCGGCGTCTGTGTCGCTTTATGAACTCTACCACGCTGAAGGTACGAGTGTTTCTGTGAACACACGTGAAGATCGAACGCTTAATGACTCGTGTTTTACAGAAACTAAATGTGTCCAGTTCTATCAGCCGCAGAGAAGAAGAAGTGTGAGGCTCTGCTGAGGAGAAACGCCTCTGTGGGAAGGTAAAAGAAGACGAGTTAGTCTAACGCTGCGTTCAGATCGACAGAGTATTTAAACAAACAAACATGGACCTGATCTGGACTGACAAAGCCTCACATGGATCTAAACCTGCTGTAGGACGTGACACTGGAGGAGGACAGAGTGTTTAAACCTGCTGTAGGACGTGACACTGGAGGAGGACAGAGTGTTTAAACCTGCTGTAGGACGTGACACTGGAGGAGGACAGAGTGTTTAAACCTGCTGTAGGACGTGACACTGGAGGAGACAGAGTGTTTAAACCTGCTGTAGGACGTGGCACTGGAGGAGACAGAGACAGCTAAAGAACTGTCTGGAGGAGGAGAAAGTGACAGCAGCCTCTCTCTCTCTCCTTCTCTCTCTCAGTGATCTGTCCTAGAGCGGAACAAACACTTTTACAAACAAGAGGAACGCAGAGAAGACGAGTGTCCTTGTCCCTCCACACCTTTGGTTGCCTGTTGGAGCATTAGATTCTAAAATATTCTGCATCAAAATACACTTTAACACACGAGTTTAGACGCTTAAACTCTGTCCGGTCTGAACGCAGCATTAGAGACAGACAGATGCCCTGAACGTCCACAAAACACATCAACTGAGACAAAAAAACAGAACAAAACACTAGGCTCTTGTAAAGTCTCTACAAAACTCTAAACAAGTGCTTGTTGTAAAAACGCACAGCCGCTGGAATAAAAGAGTCTGAGGCGTTCAGTAATCGCACCAGGTTAGGGTTATATTTGATGTTACAGATGGTTTTCTTCTGCTGCGTTCAGACCTACAGCATCGGAGCGTCCAAAGTGTCCAGTTTACATGTTAAGTCAGTGTAAACCTGCGTCTTTGAGCGTCAAGCGAAATTCCTTGCGTTGGGCGTTGAA
Organism: Mugilogobius chulae; assembly: GCA_038363315.1. NCBI lineage: Eukaryota > Metazoa > Chordata > Actinopteri > Gobiiformes > Gobiidae > Mugilogobius > Mugilogobius chulae. The sequence continues at coordinate 2,413,285 of CM076405.1, read as the reverse complement.
ATTGGCTTGTTCATGCGTCTGCTGCCGCCGCGTCTTGTTGTGGAGTGGAAGCTCAAACCTGCACCGGACGCTTTGGCCTCATCAGGCGTCGACGCCCGAGTTGGCTCTGATGAACTTCCAGCGTCTAGACCAGAGGTTCTCAAACGTTTCAGCGCTGGGGCACCCGTTCTTGCCCTAAGCCGAGGCACCCTTTACAATTTCGCGTAGTATTTTACTTTTTTTTTTTTTAAACATTCATAGCTTATTAGATTACGTTGAAATTCACAATAAAAACCTCCACCAAACACCACAGGAACATTGATTAAATTCAATGTGATTTTCTGTATTTTGAAATATTTTAAATGATTTTTCCTAATGCATGATGTAAGCCGGCGTTCTAGCTCCGCCCCTGTAAACCAGCGTTCTAGCTCCGCCCCTGTAAACCAGCGTTCTAGCTCCGCCCCTGTAAACCAGCGTTCTAGCTCCGCCCCTGTAAACCGGCTTCTAGCTCCGCCCCTGTAAACCGGCGTTCTAGCTCCGCCCCTGTAAACCGCGTTCTAGCTCCGCCCCCGTAAACCGGCGTTCTAGCTCCGCCCCCGTAAACCGGCGTTCTAGCTCCGCCCCCGTAAACCAGCGTTCTAGCTCCGCCCCCGTAAACCAGCGTTCTAGCTCCGCCCCCGTAAACCAGCGTTCTAGCTCCGCCCCTGTAAACCAGCGTTCTAGCTCCGCCCCTGTAAACCGGCGTTCTAGCTCCGCCCCCCGTAAACCAGCGTTCTAGCTCCGCCCCCGTAAACCGGCGTTCTAGCTCCGCCCCCGTAAACCAGCGTTCTAGCTCCGCCCCCGTAAACCAGCATTCTAGCTCCGCCCCCGTAAACCAGCGTTCTAGCTCCGCCCCCGTAAACCAGCGTTCTAGCTCCGCCCCCGTAAACCAGCGTTCTAGCTCCGCCCCCGTAAACCAGCGTTCTAGCTCCGCCCCCGTAAACCGGCGTTCTAGCTCCGCCCCCGTAAACCAGCGTTCTAGCTCCGCCCCCGTAAACCAGCGTTCTAGCTCCGCCCCCGTAAACCGGCGTTCTAGCTCCGCCCCTGTAAACCAGCGTTCTAGCTCCGCCCCTGTAAACCAGCGTTCTAGCTCCGCCCCTGTAAACCAGCGTTCTAGCTCCGCCCCTGTAAACCAGCGTTCTAGCTCCGCCCCTGTAAACCAGCGTTCTAGCTCCGCCCCTGTAAACCAGCGTTCTAGCTCCGCCCCTGTAAACCAGCGTTCTAGCTCCGCCCCTGTAAACCAGCGTTCTAGCTCCGCCCCTGTAAACCAGCGTCTAGCTCCGCCCCTGTAAACCAGCGTTCAGAAACTTCCAGTGACCAGACTGTCCTGTGTGATCAGAGAAAACGCTGCTGAAACACAAACTTTTGTCAGGACAGGACTTCTGTTTACAAATGTAAAAGCTCCAAAGATCACTGACGATTTCCGTGTTGAGCCATTACGGCCGCATCGAGTTTCTAAACCCGTATGTTTTATTTCACTTTATGTTTCAGACCTTTTCTCCGCAGATATAAGACAGATTTGAACAAATGAAGCATCAAAACGAAGCTCCAGTTTCGTTAGAATATCGCTGGTGTGGCAAACGCTTCTTTAAAGCCACGTTCTGCTGCTATAAGCTCTGATATGACACAGTCACACACAGCCTCTCTGAAGTGATGGGAGAGGAAAAAAGAAAAGCTGTCGGAATGTAAATGTTACTGAGTGAAACAAAGAGCTCTGGGTGTTCACTGATGGTCTATTCAAAAGCCTTTATTTGAAAAAGTTTATCAGACTCAACAATTTCCCGCGGCACCTTGGACTCACGTCACGGCCCCCCATTGAGAACCTCTGGACTAGACTCTCGCATCCACCAATCAGAAACTACGCTCCTGTGACGTACTGGTGCTTTCTCGTGTCCGGAAGAAGAAGACACCGGCTCATAAACAATGTAAACGACGACCTTATCGTGGCTGTGTTCACCAAACTGATCCTCTACGACGTGACAATGAAGGAGTACAGACAGAGACAGAATCAAAAAGGACAGAACCTGGAGGAGGACGAGTGAGGAAGTTATGGATACGTTTTAAAATGTAGCTGCTTGTATAATGTAACGTAATGTAATGTTAAGTTAGCTGTTGATCCATGACCTGATCCTCCACTGATCATGTGAAAACAAAGCACCTCACAGGCACAGAGCTCCACCTACAGGCAAAAGCAGGAACGCAGAGATGAGCGTCTGCGTTAAAAGTGTGAACCAAAGCCTTTACGCGCGTCTGAGCAGTTTATTGAGGCGTCAACAGCATTAATAAGTGACAACATTTTACGCGCGTTTAGGGTAATTTAGACGCTAATAAGATGTCTGGTCTGAACGCAGCATTTAGGCCGTGTGCTAAGTAGTTTAGAAATAAGTTGAAAACATAACAGTGCAGTGGATTGTGAAGTGTGGATAAAAACATTCTCGTTGTGAACGCACATTCGAAGTGTTGGGACACGGCCTCACGTCACATTATCTCCACACAGAAGTTTCAAACGGTCAGCTTGTGTGTTCAGAAGTTCTTATGAAGCTTTTTTAAACAACTTGGTGATGTGAGATTATATTTCTCAAACTTCTAGATTCATAGCTGGAAACTCGATCAGTTGCCGATGTCTCCAGAAAGTTACAAACCTCTGTGAGTGTACGTAATGGATCAGATCATTAAGACACTTACTGATTTTGGAAAGGGAGTATCGTTTTGTCAACTAATCGATTGGCAGAACTTATCTTAATTTAAGGCGACTGCAATCCAAAAAACTATCAAGAAATCTATTTTTGTCACTATGGCCCAAGCCTGGAGGACATTATGTGGATACTATGATAAATAAGGTGGTTTGAAAGCAGCCTTGACGCCCTGCAGCTGGAACAAAACTCTGCCTCCTTCCTCGGGACAGAGGGTCTTCGGTTGTTCTCGGGGTCATTCCCAAAAGCATCAGGACGCCCAGACAACGCACAGTGCTGCACAACAGGCCAATAAACCTTTGTCTCCTGCAACAAGACAGACTGATTACACTACAACTAATCATTCAAAGGAGACATGTTGTGCAAATTCCACTTTAAAAAAGATCAGACATTTCTGTTGAAGTTTGTTAGCCGTTAGCAGTTTTATACACAAACTTTATCTACAATAAAACACTCAAAGGTTTGTAAACTCAAGGCTCTGACCTTTGCTAAATGTGGTTGTAGGTTTGTTCCAGTGACACTCTCTGGATCTTTTATAACGTATATGAAAACAAACAGGAGAACGCTCGGGACTAGTCAGGTGATGTGTTCAAGAGTCCACTAAGAGTCTACTAATTAAACGTGCAGAAGCTGAACGTCTCTGAAAACTTTACAAACGTTTGACATTTGTCTGACGAGATTTGTGTTTTCATCTTCTTCTCATCTCGGTTTATGACACACGACTGTTTTTGTTTGAATCTGTTCCAGGTTTGATAAAAGTCTGAATGAAAAGGACCAGGATGGAGTTTGGTCCAGAGACGACGAAGCTTCAGTCGTAAAGTTTGAATTAAATATTTGTCTGAATGAATAAAATAAATGACTTTTTCTATGGATTTGTACTTTTGATTAAAGACGCTCAAACCAGGAACATAAAACAGTGATGTGAGCCTCCGGGGGTCAGCCCTTTCTATCGACATGCCGTTATCCGAAAGTCTTTATTTT
>CM076405.1:2335940-2380940 GCA_038363315.1 Mugilogobius chulae | reverse complement strand
AGTGAGAGGGTCCAAGTGTCAGCCGCCGTCCCAGGATGAGAGCCTGAAACTGGGCCGCAGTGTCAGGGAGGAGCTGTTGGATAAAAGTTAAACTATATTGTATTGTTCCTGCAGTGAAATGTGTCTGCAGCCTCAGACACTTCTCCAGATCTTCTGTAGGTTTGTTCGGGACTAGAGCAGCTGGAGGATGTTCTCTAACCTGCGTGTTCGAGGAGACACAGGGGATTGTCCACACAAAGGCCTGGGCGAGTGAGACTTTTTAACTTTATTTTATCTTGTAATAAGACAGTTGTAATAAGCTGAGTGCTCATTTACCTGACAGTTTGGGCGGCAGGACTTCCACCTTCGTCAGAGGTGAGTCTGGTGTTGTGACGTCTCTCTGATAGAATCTTCTCAGATGTGGTTAGTTTGACAGATCTGTCAGACTGACCACGTCTGCTCCGCCTGGTGAAGTCTCTGGAGAAGTGTGACCCATCATCCATGATGAATATGAGAGGCTGACATCAGGAAGCAGGGCGTACGGACCATCAACAGAGACCAAGGAGCTTTTTCTTTGGCTCACACCTGTAGTGTTTTAGGGCACCACTCACCAAAGTGAGAAAAAGTCGATTCTAATACAAAATCTTTTAATTAATTAACTATTTATTGATTAATTAATTAATGAGTCTAATCTGAAGGTTGTAAGATCTTTCACATTTCCATTGACTCCATTCTGAAAATTAATCATGCACTTTACCAAAACAAGTTGTGGTTTATGAAGATTTATTGACCAGAAAATGACATACAGTGTTTAAATAAAGTATGCAGATGAGATTCCTAAAATGCACAATAAGAGTCTAGACTGTTTATCTAAACCTATTTGCATAACCTGTGTCTACACCAGCCCATGTGACATACGACCAGTTCAAGATGGCGGACGTCCTTTGTCTCCAGAAGAGGTCACGCTGTGAAGAGCTGGCCTATCCTCTGCGCCGGGCACATGGTTCTGGGTAGAAGTTTAAGGCGTTGGCCCGGAGACAAGTCTTTGTCTTTCCATCTCTGAGTCGAGGCTGAAGATTCTCAAAAGCAGTTTTGGCTTCCTGGATCTTTGTTGCTCTTTGCGTGGCTTACGAGAAACATAAGTCCAAAAAGATTTGATCCAGGAGCCGAGAGCTTAGATGCTGTTCTTCTGCTCAATTCTCTGCACCAAGGCCTGAGGCCTAGGTGCACATGGTTAGCAAAAAGAACTCCATGAGAGAACTTCTCTGAGAGGCTGCAAAACTGACCACTCGAGTGTCCTGCAAAAGCTGAAGTGAGTGTAGTGAGTTGGGTGTTTTTTCTTCTACTGGGCAGTTCCCTCCCACTGTGGCGGGAAAGGGAGAGCTCTGCTTTATCTCAGACATGAGCAGTGGTGGTTTAGTGATGCCTGATATTTTCAGGTCTCCATTGTCCTCAACTAATCAAAGTCTGAGCAGTTCAAGGCGTGTATAGTATATACACATTATTGACATTGTCACACTTTGTACAAGGCAATTCATCCTGTTCATCACCAGTTCTGAATTAATAGTCTTTTTCCTCAAACACTGACTTTCTCAGTGTTCATGCTTGGTTTTGCTGGACTTTGTCTCCCGGTCGTAAAAGACTGGAGGAATGTGTTTTTTTGGGGTAAGGATCAAGGATCTTGTCATGTGTTTCCGAGGTTCAGTCCAGCTTCCAAAAAGTGGCAAAATGTGGAAACTTGATTACAAAGATCAGACATGCAGTGAATCTTTCACTACACACCTGGGACTCACTTCAACAGAGACCTTCACCAGAGTTACACATCTGACAGATCTGTCACAAAACAAATTAACTTACTAAAACGCAGCAGAGGAGCCTCAGACCGAGAAAAAGTCTTTAAAACTTCACATGAAAGTCACAGATCAAACGTCAGGCGTGTTCCTGGAGCTTTCACACTTCAGAACATTAAACTAAACCAGACTGTTGTGTTTTGTGTCAGTTTGTCAGGAGGCCGTGTGGGAGGCCTTCAGGATCTTCTTAGACCGGATCCCTGGGACCTCCGAGTACCAGTCCTGGTCCAGACCTGCCAGAGCGAGTCCCTGTGCATCTCCGACATCGCCAAAACTTCAGCGGATCCACCGAGCATCTGAGCATGGTCCAGAGGGTAAGTCCTGGTCTAGACCTGGTTTAGACCTGGTTAGACCTGGTTTAACCTGGTTTAGACCTGGTTTAGACCTGCACCAAGCACCTGAGCATGGTCCAGAGGGTAAGTCCTGGTCTAGACCTGGTTTAGACCTGGTTTAGACCTGGTTTAGACCTGGTTTAGACCTCCACGGAGCATCTGAGCATGGTCCAGAGGGTGAGTCCTGGTCTAGACCTGGTTTATAGATCCTCTGTGTTAAACTCGGTCTCAGCTGTGACAGAATCTCAAAGTGAACTATAATATCTTGACGTTAGTATTTTTTGTGTTTCTTTTCCAGAGGATGAGCAGAGTGAGGGAGCGCAGACCCTCGTCGCGGTGAGAAGCACAAGTCTGACCTCTGACCTCCCTGAGCCTCACAAACCTTTAGTAAAACCAGTGTTTGTGTTTGTTTCAGAGGAACAGCAGTGACGGTGGCTCCGGTCACACACAGACTCAGAAAACCACTCAAAGCTCCGGTACGAACTCAGACTCACTCACATTAAAACCATTACGTTCACTGATTCAAATGTTAACTACAGTCTTACAAACGCAGAGACTAAACGATGCCTTGGTGAAACAAAAATCCCCAGCAGCTTTTTATTTCCTTTTATCCTGCTTTTAATGATATTTCCCTATATTTCCTCAGGCGGTTATGGCATTAGCACACAGGCTGCAGCTGGCTCCGCCAGCAGGCTGAAAACTAATCAAACTGCTATTATAAGTTTATGTGTTTTGACTATTCTACTGGCATAATTAAAAATAAAAACGTTTAGTGTCTCGAGGGGCTGTGTGCTGGGCTCTGAGAGAGAGTCTGGAGAATGCGGCTGTCATAACACACACAGCGGAAAATCAAGCTCGACCAATTTAGACAAAAATGTCTACGTCCATAATGATCAGCCGTCTTGTTTGGGCATCCGACATGTATTCAAATCTAGACAGGAACATCCTCAACGATTAGTTAAAGAAATACCGCGGAAGCACGGGCATTTCTGTCAATTCCAAAGATAGATGTTAAAAACATAAGTTCAAAGATCTAGCGTAGTACTTGTTCGTGTCCGTAGGAGGCGTTTTTGGACAGCAGAGGAGAGAATTAGCCATACACAAAAAATGCTCTATTTTTAATCTGTTTTCTCATTAAATTGCTGTGTTTTTTTTTCACTCTTGTTTCTCAAAGTCCTTCTTTAGGCTTGTTTTCTCTACTGAAAACACTCTGTTTAAGTACAATACTGTGTTTTAAAGCTGCACACAGTACAAAACACTTACATTGTTAGCCATGGTGTGCTCATTGAGACACAAAATAGTTTATTTATTAACTGACTTCTGTAAAGTAACTTTAAAACGTAACATGGAAATATATTAGTAATTGAATATGGAGCACTAAAAAAAAACAAAAAAAAAAATTCTCTAAAATCCACGAAAATGCAAAAATATATTTTAAGCAAAATGGGACGGGTGTACGGTGGGGCCGTGTAGCAGTCCAAAACCTTAAGCGCCTGGTCATCACTCAACCTCCACTTTCTTTGGAGTTTATAGGCGATCAAACATGAGAGAGTTTCTCTCTGAACCATGAAAAATCTTGCAAGTATAAAGCCACCCTGCAAAGGGTTATACTTCCCTTTGTTTGTTTTATTCAACAATGTGCTGTAAATCTGCAGTGAGAGCTGGTTTTTCTTGTTTCTTTTATGATCTGGAGCGCCCCCTGTAACTTTACTGACGAGAATTGCTTTCATGCGCTCGTTGATCTGAACCTGAAAACAGATGATATCGAACACTTTTTTTGTTTTTTTCTGAGTCAGACTTTTACCAGCCTCTTAAGACTTGTTTATTGTTCTGTTAGGTCAAAAGCTCACCACCATCACCACTTCTCTCCACGTCACGGAAAGACGGTCGGCCTCTTCAGAGTCGGATCTAAGTCCAGTCTCTGAGGTTCTGGGTCTCTGAGGTCCAAGCCGGTCCCTGAAGTCCCTGAGGTCCAAGAGCCGGTTCCTGAGGTTGGAGCCGGTCCCTGAAGTCTAGGTCCAGAGCCGGTCCCTGAGTCCCAAGGTCCAAGAGCGGTCCCTGAATCCCCGAGGTCCCTGAGGTCCAAGAGCCGGTCCCTGAAGTTTTGGAGCCGGTCCTTGAGGTCTCTGAAGTCCCTGAAGTTTGAACCTGGTCCCTGAGTCTTGAGCCGTCCCGAGGTTCCAGAGGTGGTTCCGAGGTCTCTGAGGTTTTGGAGCGGTCCCTGAGGTCCTGAGTCCTGAGGTAGTCCCGAGTTCTGAAGTCCTGAGGGTTTCCTGAGGTCTTGGAGCCGGTCCCTGAAGTGTCTGAAGTCCCCGAAGTCCTGAACCTGGTCCGGAGGTCCTGGAGCAGAGGACCGTGGACCTCAGCGTGGACCTGAAGGACCCGGGTTACAGAGAGCTGCTGGAGGAGCCGGACTCGCTTCAATACGACGACCTGGCCAACATCTGCAGGAACAGGTGAAGGAACGAGATTTACTTATGATGTTCCACAGACGCACCAGGTTTGAGTCTGAGTCGTTCTTTACTCGTGTTCAGGAAATACAACAGCAAACAGACGGAGTTTAGTTTGTTCCACATGTGGCAGGGCGAGGGGTTTTAACTTTAAAGAAATAGAAGTTGTAGTTAAATTAATTTTAATTTTAGCTGTAAAGGAAGAAAGGAAACAAAAACCAACAACGCCAGCCCAGGATTTTCACCTGGAAAATAAAATAACTATAACTAAACAAAAAGAAAACACAGGTTCGTTTAAACATTGACAGAGGCATGTTCCATTTAATCACATTTGCTTTTTATTTTGTAAAGGTTATATTTGATTGTACTTAAAATGTTTTTAGTTGTTCTTTAGTTTTGCACATTTCAGTTACACATTCAGTCACATTTCTATCATCATTTAGTCCCACTTTTGAGTTCAGATGTCTCACTAGTTCATTTAAGTTATTAGCCACATTTCTCTTAATTTAGCTACAAGTCGGGAACAAACCCGACAGGAACATGAGGAACAACAGAACAGGTGTAGGTACAATATTCACTCGGGCTGCAAAATCTACTCAGGTCGCACTTTCATGACGACAACGAACTATATTTGAGCTTTTCTCAAGAAAATTGACATTTTACTTGCTGTTTATGATCAGTGTTAGCATAATTTAGCTTTGTTATATAAAAACCGAACTTTAAAAATTATTATATTTCGCTAGCTTGTAGCACCACGTTAGCACAAGCGAGACGTCATGCTGCGCTCTGATTGGCTGTAGAGTCATGCTGCGCTCTGATTGGCTGTAGAGTCATGCTGCGCTCTGATTGGCTGTAGAGTCATGCTGCGCTCTGATTGGCTGTAGAGTCATGCGTGCGCTCTGATTGGCTGTAGAGTCATGCTGCGCTCTGATTGGCTGTAGAGTCATGCTGCGCTCTGATTGGCTGTAGAGTCATGCTGCGCTCTGATTGGCTGTACATAGAGTAGTGGTTATTGTATTTTTATCATTGTAGTAGCAACATTTAAATGAAATTGCGACATCCATTCAATAAATCTTAGATAACTTTGATCTTTAATCACTGAAATCGGCATTTCTCGTCAATCAGCCAAATACTTGTAACAGTGACATCTAGTGGACTCTTTATAAACTGCAGCAGCGCCAAAAACATAAAACAGCTTTTAAAAATACATTTTAGTTGTTACTAATGCCGATAAATTAAATTCTAGACAAAATACATTTTGTTCGTATGTAATACAGATAAATTAGACACGTTTTCAAGGGTTAGGACAATTATTTATCAATAAATTGTAGGTAATGATAACAGCATTTTCAACTGGAAGTTCTGCTCAACTGTCTCTGAACAGAACAATCATTTAATGCTATAATAATTCATTTTTAAATGTAGATTTAAAAAATAAAATAAAAATAAATTAATTAAAATAGCACACTAATAAAAACAAGTTATAATAGTATTTTAATGTCAATAAATGCATTTTTTTAGCCGAAAAAACTGTTTAACTATCTCAGTGACGTCATCAACCCTTGCCCGAGTAGATTTTGCAGCCCGAGCAAATATTGTACCTACACAGGAACAAGAAGGAACAGGAAGGAACAAGATGGTGGTTGGGCTGCCGGACCTGAAATAAAATGTGTGATATTAACCAAAGGAAATAAATAGACTTACTGCGTTACCCTGTGTTAGCAACGTACCGCTGCACCATCCGCCTCGAACAACCTATAAACCAGCTTTGAAGGACTCCAGCCGCGGTTCTGACTGCCACTCGGCTACAACAAACGCTCTGGTTCCTCAAGACTGCAAAGGGACTAACATTAGAGGCAGCGCAAACTAATCTGAATTACAGAAGCAGAATAATTTACCTGTAGACGCCACAGTGAGACCAAACGTGGAGCGGACCAGCCGCCCACGGAAACCCGGAAGTGAGAGAATGAACAAGTGAAAGCAGAGGGCTTTTATACTGTACTATGGGTCTGGCGCCATCTACTGTCAGAGCTATAAAGTGCATACTGCCACACACAAACGCACGAGGCTTAAGTTTGATTTGTTTAAATGTAGAAGTTTTTGTAGACTTTAGATTTTAGAGAGCTGCAGAAGCTCAACCAAGAGCAAAGGCTCTTCTCCATTTCACTCAAATGTTGAACACTATTTAAATAAATAATACTTTGCACAGAGTGTTTTTGATTTGTGCATTTAGAGTTGTACAGAAGAGAAAAGATGGAGTCATGAAGGGTCCAGGACGTTTTGATGAGTTAAGATCCTTTATTTGTCCCACAAGAGAGAAGTTTGGTAAAACAAATGTAAATTCCTGCATTCTGAGCTGTTTAGATTTGCATTTCTGACTGTATATTTGTTTGTATTTACTGGTTCATTTGAGGTTTGTTCAGAGCTGCTTTGATTCTTGCTCTCGTTTGGTTCCTGTTCTGCAAAGACTCATTCCAGCTCATTTCATGTTGGGGATGTTTGGTGTGACGTGTAGTGGTACTCAAGACCAGGCTTGGTCACAGGCTCCAGCACATTTGAACTCAGTCTTGTCTTAAGCTACGGTCACAATGACTCGTACGAATAAAATGGTCGTACGAATCTTACAGGTCGTACGAAATCTGAGTTTGTACGTGGCTCGTGGAGTGAAACTGTTTTCCTACAGTCTTCTTACGGCAGACTTTCAGCTCTCACCAACAACTTATGACATTCTTGGGGAAATGAAGCCGTACGGCATCCTTGCGTGAGCCCTAAAGCATCTTTACAGTAATCCTACATCTATTTTGTATCGCACGGGAGCTGCGCAATCTCCCTACGTCCAACGCAAGCCTTTATCAGGGTGTTTCCTGGTCCGGTCCGGCCGTGTTTAAAGCTATCTGAGTTTCCCTCGCGTGCTCCAGGCCCGGGGGCTTTCATACAGATCCCTCGTACGGGCTAAAATACTGCGTCTCAAGAGATGCGCAGTCTCAGTCGCTTGGACCAGAGCGCGTCTCTCTCCACTTTGACTCTCCCGCTCAGGCACATTGTACAGGCTTTAGTCTCTGCGTTCGTAGACTGGTCGTAGAAAATCTTCAACAAGACCATCGACCTGTCGAACTTACGAACGAGCTGCAAGCGCTGTTTTTTCGTAACAAGGTCGTAGCAGGTCGTACGGGTCATTGTGTAGCTTTAAACTCGGTTTTGGACTTAGTCTTGTCTTGGACACAAATACCACATTTCATTAGCACCAGACTCTGTTAAACTCACAGCAGGAGCAGTGACCTGACCCACACACAGTTTGTAATAAGATCATGTGACACTGAGTATTAACTTCAGGTGGTCTTGATTTGGTCTCGGTCTCAGGACTCTGTGGTCTTGGAAAGGTCTTGGTCTCCGGCCCAGAGTCAGGTCTTTTGTTTTTTCACTTGTTAACTGTATTTGTGTTTGTGTTTCAGATGCATCATGCGTTTGTCAAACTGCCGGGCTTCACGAGTCTGTCTGTGCGGAGAATCAGGTACAAACACAATTCATACACTCAGATCGTTGTTTAAGCCTTACAAAGTGTGAGTTATAGTTCCACTTTGAAAAGATTCTGGAGTGTTCATTCTTCTGAGATCCAGTAAAAGAAGATGTTTTTGTAAAGTGAACATTATTATTTTGTCTAAAGAAGCGTCTGATGCAAACTGGTGGAACTGGAGCGAACCACAGAAGTGTGAGTGAAAAGTGCTTCAGGCCAAAAACCAACCGAGACTGATCGATTTTACTGAGAAATATATCTGCAGAGCAACAGAAAGAATATGTACTTATCACTAAAACCAGCAGCACCAGACGGATATGTGCTCTGTTTAAATGTACAGCACTAGTCCTGGTTTAGACCTGGTTTAGTACTGGTTTAGACCTGGTTTAGTCCAGGTTTTAGTCCTGCTTTAGTCCTGTTTTAGTCCTGGTTTAGACCTGTTTCAGTCCTGGTTTAGTCCTGGTTTAGTCCTGGTTTAGTCCAGGTTTAGTCCAGGTTTAGTCCTGCTTTAGTCCTGTTTTAGTCCTGGTTTAGTCCTGCTTCAGACCAGGTTCAGTCCTGGTTTAGTCCTGTTTAAGACCTGTTTAAGACCAGGTTTAGTCCTGGTTTAGTCCTGGTTTAGTCCTGCTTTAGTCCTGTTTAAGACCAGGGTTAGTCCTGTTTCAGACCTGCTTTAGACTTGTTTAAGACCATGTTCAGACCAGGTTTAGACCAGATTTAGTCCAGTTTAAGACCAGGTTTAGTCCTGGTTTAGTCCTGGTTTAGTCCTGTTTTAGTCCTGTTTAAGACCAGGTTTAGTCCTGGTTTAGTCCTGGTTTAGACCTGCTTTAGTCCTGGTTTAGTCCAGGTTTAGTCCTGGTTTAGTCCTGTTTAAGACCAGGTTTAGACCAGGTTTAGTCCAGGTTTAGACCTGTTTAAGACCAGATTTAGACCTGTTTAAGACCAGGTTTAGACCAGGTTTAGTCCAGGTTTAGACCTGTTTAAGACCAGATTTAGACCTGTTTAAGACCAGGTTTAGACCAGGTTAGTCCTGTTAGACCAGGTTTAGTCCTGGTTTAGTCCAGTTTAAGACCAAGTTTAGTCCTGTTTTAGTCCTGTTAAAGACCAGGTTTTAGTCCTGTTTAAGACCAGGTTTCAGACCAGGTTTAGGTCCAGGTTTAGACCAGGTTTAGACCAGGTTTAGTCCTGTTTAAGACCAAGTTTAGTCCTGTTTTAGTCCTGTTAAAGACCAGGTTTAGTCCTGTTTAAGACCAGGTTTCAGACCAGGTTTAGGTCCAGTTTAGACCAGGTTTAGACCAGGTTTAGACCATGTTTAAGACCAGGTTTAAGTCCAGGTTTAGTCCTGTTTAAGACCAGGTTTAGACCAGGTTTAGTCCTGTTTAAGACCTGGTTTAGTCCTGTTTAAGACCATGTTTAGTCCTGTTTGAGACCAGGTTTAGTCCTGTTTGAGACCATGTTTAGTCCTGTTTAAGACCATGTTTAGTCCTGTTTGAGACAGGTTTAGTCCTGTTTAAGACCAGGTTCAGGTTTAGTCCTGTTTAAGACCAGGTTTAGACCAGGTTTAGTCCTGTTTAAGTCCAGGTTTAGTCCTGTTTAAGACCAGGTTTCAGTCCAGGTTTAGACCTGTTTAAGACCAGGTTTCAGTCCAGGTTTCGTCCTTAAATCCTGGTCTCTTCTGTTCCCGTGTAAAGACTCTTTTCTCGTGACTGAAGCAGTGAAACGTCGGTCACAGTCGGACACAAAAGTCCGGCGGCGTTCCGAGGAAAAACAGGAGGAACAGAAGAAGGAGAGAAGTGAAAGTCCGGCGGCGTTCCGAGGAAAAACAGGAGAACAGAAGAAGGAGAGAAGTGAAAGTGGAACAGAAGGGAGGAGAAGAAGAAGGAGAGAAGTGAAAGTGGAACAGAAGGAGGACCTGAGTCTGGACCTGAGTCTGGACCTGGACCTGAGTCTGGACCTGGACCACCAGAGTCTGAACTGTAAAAAGCTCATTAGGTCGATAAATAACTTAAATCTTTGTGTTCTTCTCCTTCTCTCTCCTGTTCTTCTTCTTCCTCTTTTTCTCTTGCTTTCCTCTTGCTCCTCTCTCTGCTCTTTTTCTCTCCTCCTTCTCTTTCTTTTCTTTTTCTCCTCGTTTTCTTCCTCCTCCTTTTCTCTTTCTCCCTCTTCTCCTCCTTTTCCACTCTTCTCCCTCCGTCTCTCCTCTCTTTGTCTCTCTCATCTCCCTCATCCTTCTCTTCTTTCTCTTCTTCTTCCTCCTCCTCCTCCCCCTCTTCTTCTTCATCTTTTTCTTCTTCCTCCTCTACCTCTCTCCCTCCTCTTCTCCTTTTCTTCTTCTCCTCCTCCTCTCCTCTTCTGTCTCTCTCTTTCTCTCTCTTCTTCTCCTTCTTCTTTCTCTCTTCTTCTCCTCTTCTCTTCTTTTCTTCTTCTCCTCTCTCTCTCCTCTCTCTCTCTCTCTTCTTCTCTTCCTCTCCTCTCCTCTCTCTCTCCTCTTCTCCCCCTCCCTCTCTCTCCTAATCTCTCTCTCCCCCTCTCCTCCTCATCTTCTCTTTCTCCTCCTCTCCTCCTCTTATTCCTCTTCCCCCTCCTCCTCCCTCTCCTCTTCTTCTCCTCCTTCAGTCCTGTGGATGGGGGGATCCAGGTGCTCTACTCTCTCCTGTTTGAGCGCCCCCCTGTGGACCCTCCTCAGACCTGGGACCAGGACCTGCAGGACCTGATCCGGACCTCGCTCCGGACGAGGCCTCGCTGCCCATCGACCTCACGACCTCCGCTTCTCTCCAGGTACAGGACGAGGGTTCTCCTAATTAAATTTAGCAAAAACAAAAATGGATGTTTAAATTAATCTTAACATTAGCTGTAAAGAAATAAAAGTAAACTAACAACAGCAAAGCCACCGGGGTAAGCCTCTGCGTTAAAACGACTGAAGCAGAGGCAAAGTTCTATTTAGCATAATTCATTTATTTTAGGATGCCAAATGTAATAGTCATTTTAGATTTATTGTATAAAAAATATATAATTTAACAGTTAATTTGGGACAGGAGACGGTTTGCTCGTTCTGTTTTCTTCAGATAGCATCGTACAATAAAATAAAATGAGAGCAAGGCGGAAAGGCAAGGCAGCAGGAGCCCCGGAACCTGTACAAGAAAGAACAGTTGTTAAGCTAAAGGCTAGGCTAGGCTAACACCACAGGAACCAGAGCATTAACCAGTACCACAACGAGCCATCACCCGACGACTACCCCAGTCACCAGCTTCAACGAGGGACCCCAGGACTGCAGCCGCCGACCCACGGAGCGATGAGGCGCTGCGGCGGTGCGCATCGCAGGGCTCTGCTTCACCGCGGCTCTACAGAAAGGTCTCATTAAGCGTTTGCTAAGCTAAATCATTACACAAGTTGGAAAGCGTAACGGGTTCGTACCTGATAGAGCAGAGGACGGCGCACACCCGACGGCAAAGCCCAAACAGACAGACAGACGGCGGTTGTATCAGAGGTCAGAACGGAGCTTTTATACTAGGCGTCGCCCAGAGAGACCTACAAGTGTCTACTTCCATTTAAAAAAAGAATTGTTCTTCAACATTAACTGTTCGTTTTTATAAACATTTGAAATCAAGCTTGTTTTCATTAGATTTCAGCGTTTGATGAGAAACTTTGAAGAAAACGTACTTTTTCTAAAACAAACCTCGTGTCAGTGTTGTTTTCCTCTGTTCTACTTTTTGGTGAAAGAATCTGAGCCACTACAATGAAATAATGTCTTTAGGATAAAAACAGGAGGTTTACAGGATTAAAACAATGATCATCTTTAAACCGACAGACGCTGTGTTTCTGAGGCAGATTCTATAGATTCAGACTTTTTTATGGAGCAAAATAATCTGAAGAAATCCAGTTTGACTTCCAAATACACATGTATTTAGACCGACCGTAGACCAGGTTTAGACCAGGTTTAGAGAGAGTTTAGACCAGGTTTAGACCAGGTTTAGAGAGAGTTTAGACCAGGTTTAGACCAGGTTTGGGCCAGGTTTAGACCAGGTTTGGGCCAGGTTAAGACCGAGTTTGGACCAGGTTTAGACCAGGTTTGGACCAGGTTTGGGCCAGGTTTAGACCAGGTTTGGACCAGGTTTGGACCAGGTTTAGACCAGGTTTAGACCAGGTCTGAGACAGCTGTAGTTGACTTCCTTTGACACTTTTCACTCGCTCACAGAAGAGGACGTTTCTAGACTCGCTGCATGTGTCATTCTCAGAGTCCTAGTCCAGTCCTAGTCCAGTAGAATCGTCTTTTCTTCAGTTTAAAGATCAAATATCTGCTCTAAACTCACTCAACTGTGTTTTTAGTCCAACATGTTTAGTCTGTGATCTGTTTGAAGAGAAAGACGGCTCCAGAAGCAGCTGTGAATGTAAAACACATGTATTTCACGTTTTTTAGGATTTACTGAACTGATTTATATTACAGTGCACTAATGTAAGACTGAGTTGTGTTTTTTGTTTAGATTATTCTGCTTTAGCTCTAGTTGAGTTGAGTTTTCTACAGAATCGTGTGAGGATTTGCAGCTGCACAGAAAAGTCACACATGAGAATCAAACTCCAGCCGTGTTTGTGATGAGGAAACATGATTATTATGTGTAACGTGATCTCTGTGTCGTCCTTTTCAGACTCGTTGGTTCCAGACTGGTTCTCTTCTTCTCCAGCCTCATCTCTCTCCTCCTCCTCCGCTCCCACCTCTCCCTCTTCTCCTCTTCTGAACCAGGTGAGCCACGTTTCTCCTTCATCATCTCACACTTTCATTTGCGAAGCTTCGGGGAACAGCGGGTCGTCGTGTTTGTGTCTGAACGCAGCGGGTTTTCAGAAACGTTAGTGAGAAGAAGAGCAGAAAACACAGAATCACACGAGTTTGTTTGGAAAGAGAAGGATAATACTGCAGAGATTAGGTTTGAGTAAATGTTTTGTGACCGAAGGCAGACGTGTGTTCACATCACGTCATCACCTTCCCCAGAGAAATAATAATCACTCAGAGCTTAAAAGAATCTGGTTTAATGTCAGAGTTTTGTTGTAATGATAAAGGAAAGCAGGTGATTAGAGAAGCACGGATCCAGGTGAAAAAAAATACTGTTTCTCGTTCTTACGTGGGTTTGTTCTCAATAAAACACTACTCTTTTTTTGTACAATTAGAAAGACTTGAACCAGGGCTATTCAGGCCATATTTGTTGGAAAGTTGAGGGTCGGACGACGAAAGTGAACTGCAAGTACGTTTTACATCCAGGATCCACAAACGACTCGCAATACTATTTACTAAAAATCTTTTCACCAAAAAAAAAATAGGACAGCGTTTCTTACCTTTGTACTGTAAAGGACGAGACACAAACAAATCTTCCAAAGCGTCTCAGGTGCTGAAGATTCGAACGGTCTGCAACCTTTAACAAAGCCAAAACAAACCCAGGGCAATGATCAACAACCTGAGTTAAATCAAAGCAGCAGTGGGACAAGACCAAGTTTGCAAAGATAAACCCAGTCTACATTGGGATTACATCATCTTGAAAAGACTCAACCACAGAATCTAAGCTGAGACTAAAGCAGGACTGTTTAGTTCTACCAAATCTGGGTCAAATGATGCAAACAGTAAACTTCTGCAAGCTAACATAAAGAACTAAGAACCACACTGTCTATCAAGCCAAATGGTACAGTCCATGTTCAATTTGTCGTGGGGCCAAAAAATACTGCTTAGTGGGCCGCATTTGGCCCCCAAGCCGCCATTTCAATAGTGCCATGATTTAAAGCTTCAACTTTTTTCTCATAAAAATATTTGTTTAATCTGTTAATATTATAAATTTATTCTCCTAGCCAAGCTTTTTTTTTTTTTAAGCTGATCACAACGACTCGTACGACTATTGTACGAATCTCACAGGTCGTACAAAATTTGGAGTCCGTAATGACACAAGGAGAAAAAGGACAAAAAATGTCTTACAAAAACTGTTACTCTGGCCTTGCCTCCTGAACTCGTAGAAGGAAACATTGGGCTTAAAATCAGGCCAAAACTCCTGAAGTGTGCAGAAGGCTTAAGTTAAAGCTGCGTAAAAACAGCAAAACAGTGTCAGCGTTTCTTACCTGCGTATTTCAGAGGAAGAGACACAAGACAAACATTTGTATGCGATCTGTCTTCCTCGTGTTTGTGTCCATGTTTCTGCGTCTCTGCTCCACTTTCTCTCTCCTGCACAGACAGACAAACTGCACAGACTTAATCATGAGTTGTATTCTAGTTTATATTTCTGCGTTTATAGAGTCGTCATCAGTGCTTAATTTGTAACTCAAACGTTGCCGGAACAAAATGTGGGTTTTGGACCGGGCTCCAGACAAGGTCGAACCTTTACCGGAGCGCACACATTAAGTGAACATAGAGGCTTAGAAATGCTAAATACAACCCAACTGTCCATCCTACTCGATGTTAAACGATATAAAAGTAATTATGTCTGTGTTACACGTTTTTTTTACACGTCACACAGAGATTTTCATTCATTCTGACAGAAATCAGCGCACCTAAATCTGATCCACAGCAACAAGTTGCCCTCCCACACACGCCCGTCCTGCAGCTCAGCACTGCCTCGGCATCATACCTGACTCTCCACAAGTCACAACAACAACGCAGGACAAACAGCTTTTACACAGCAGACACAGGTCACAAACAGCCTTTACACGGGCCTCATACATCAAACGTGACGCTAAAATACACGTTAAAGTAACACAGTAAAGTTAGTTGCACTTACGAGAAACTGTGACCGCTACATCAGCGCAGGTTCCCACCTCTTTATCGTCCCGTACACTCCAAACACACGTGACACTCCAAACACATGTGACACTCCAAACACATGTGACACTCCAAACACACATGTGACACTCCAAACACATGTGACACTCCAAACACACGTGACACTCCAAACACACATGACACTCCAAACACATGTGACACTCCAAACACACGTGACACTCCAAACACATGTGACACTCCAAACACACGTGACACTCCAAACACATGTGACACTCCAACACATGTGACACTCCAAACACATGTGACACTCCAAACACATGTGACACTCCAAACACATGTGACACTCCAAAACATGACACTCCAAACACACATGTGACACTCCAAACACATGTGACACTCCAAACACACGTGACACTCCAAACACATGTGACACTCCCGCTGCCTTTAATCCATCAAAACGAGTCACAAATAACAACAAATATTCACAAAATCCACTAAGACGCATATTTCCTGTTTTAGAAGAAGATACAAGAGCGCGGCTCGTCTGGAACCAATGAAAAGTCTTAAACCCGCCTGCGCTGCTTCTGATTGGTCAAATTTCCTGTCAGTTCCGCTTTTAACCAATTAAAGTCTGACTCCGTTTCCCCCACAAATAAGCCTGTTCACTGTTCACTATGAATGAGATGAGAGACGAGAGAGGAGCAGAGCCGCGTCTCGTAGAAGAAAGACAAAAAGAAAGCGTTACCAGAGCAGACAAAACTGATGCCGGAATGCCCCACGAGAGTTCCCGGATCTTATTCCGGCTTGTTCCGGCTCAAATTAAGCCCTGGTCGTCATAGATAATCTTTGACAAAACCATCGACCTGGATACGGACTTATGAACAGACCGCGAGCTCTGTTTTTTTCCTAAATGAAAAAGGAAAGGCAGGTCATAAACTTTGCGTGCATTTCTGTTTCTGTTTGACTTTGAATCTAAACTTTTCTCTTTTCTTTGTCGTTTTTTCCTTCAGCCGAGTGAACCAGACTCACACAACGAGTTCACCGTGATTCCCGAAGAAGATTTGAGCCCGGAGAAACCTCACGCTCCGGTTCCTCTGACGCCGACGGATAAAGAGAACGCCCTGGTCACGCTTTTACACGCGACGGCCGAAACTACGAGTACGGAGGCCTGGAAGGACAGAACGCAGACGGAAACTACGACTACGGAGGCCTGGAGGGACCGAACGCAGACGGAAACTACGACTACGGGAGTCTGGAGGGACGAAACTCAAACAGAGAAAGTCCTGATCATCACACACGAGGTAGAGAACGCTCAAACGGATCAAACCGAACGACTTTTAAAGAGCGAAACCACCTCCGCGCCGCCGGCTTTCGTCACGGTTTCTCCAAACCTAGTTCCGGAAAACATCCCAGATTCCACTCCAGGGATTTTCCAAGTTACAGAAGAAATATTTGTAACTCCGGAAAGTCGAGAAGAAGTCGTGTTTGAGGCGACGACGTTGGCGGAATTGACGGGACAACCTGCGACTGTTTTAGACGAAAGGGTAAACGCGATTCCCGATGAAGAGATCGAAGCAAAATCTGAAGAAATGACACCGGAATTTGGTGGAATTGTGGAGGAAACTGAAATAGAGCAGCCGGGTTTAGACTCGGACGCAACAAAAGAAGGAATTTTAGTTGAAACTGCGACAGAATCGATCGACGTAACTCCGAAAGTTCAAAACGTCATTGAAACAGTCGACAATCTTGGTGAAGTTTTAACTCCGACTGAAAATATTCCGGAGGTTTTCGAACAAGAAGCGAAAGGGGAAGTGGAAATCCTGACGAAACCGCAAGAAGAAGAAGAAGAAATTGTAGTCCTGGAAGAAGATTTAGCGACAGAAAGAGAAGTTACGGTTCAGAAAACCGACGTGGAGATCGTGGTCCGGCCGAAACAGGAAGCGGAAGAGGAGGAGGACGATGTAGTTGTAGTTCTTCCACAGCAGAAGGTTTTGTAGTCCAAACGGAGAGCTCGAAGGTTGAGGAGGACATGTTTGTAGTTCATCCCACGTCTGGAGAAGCAGGAGTTGTAGTCCAAGAACCTAGACAAGATGGAGAAGACGAGAAAGAGAAAAGGAGGAAGTGGAAAGTGTAGTCCCAGAGCCAGAGGAGGACATGTTTGTAGTCCAGCCGACACCTGAAGTTGTAGTCCAAACTAAGCAGGAGGAAGAGGAAGTAGTGCCAGTTTTACCGCCTGAAACGGAGGAGCCGAAGTATGAGGAAGACATGTTTGTAGTCCCAACGACAAAAGGAGTTGTAGTCCAAGAGCCAGAGGAGGACATGTTTGTAGTCCAGACCACGCCTGAAGTGTAGTCCAAACTAAGCAGGAAGAGGAGGAAGTAAGTGCCAGTTTTACCGCCTGAAACGGAGGAGCCGAAATACGAGGAAGACATGTTTGTAGTTCCACCGGGAGTTGTAGTCCAAGAGCCAGAAGAGGACATGTTGTAGTTCGTCCGACGCCAAAGGTTTTTGTTCAAACTGAGCGGAAGAAAAGCGAGAAGAGACAAAGTGGAGGACATGTTGTAGTTCGTTCGACGACGGAAAGTGTAGTCCAGGAACAGGAAGTGACGACGGTTTTACCAAAAAAAGAAGAAGAAGAGAGAAGAACGGAGCCGCCGTCGGAGTCGATCAAAATCCTGAGGCCTTTGGACGGACGAGACGGAAACGTGTTCAGAGAAAGAGGAGAGCAGGAAGGAGAGACGGGAGGAGGAGGAGAGGAGAAGAACGAGGTGATGGCGGGTGGAGGGAGAAGAGAGAGGAGGAGATGGAGGAAGCGGAGAGAAGACGGGAAGAAGAGAGAGACGGAGGAAGAGGAGAGGAGAGAGAGGACGGAGGCGACGGAGGCGTGAGTTTTTTACAGATCTGCAATGTTTAATAAGAGTTTAGATGTAAAGAGAGAGAGAAAGAGAGAGGGGGAGAGAGAGAAGGAGAAGAGAGAGAGAGGGAGGGAGGAGAGAGAGAGTAAGGACAGGAGAGAAAGAAAAAATAGAGAGAGAGAGAGAGAGAGATGGAAAAAGAGAGAGGGAGAGGAGAAAGAGAGGAAAAGGATAGAGAGAAAAGGAGAGAGAGAGAGAGAGAGAGAGAAGAGGAGAAAGAGGGAGAGAGGAGTAAGGACAGGGGAGAGAAAGAAAAGAAATAGAGGAGAGAGAGGAAAGAAGAGAGGAGGGAGGGCGAAAGAGAGAGAAAAAGAAGGAAAGGCTAGGAGAGAAAGATGAAGTGAGAAGAGAGGAGAGAGAGAGCTGGAGGAAGAAGAAAAAGAAAGAGGGAGGGAAGGAAAGAGAAGAGAGGAGAGAGAGAGTGAAGAGAAGGAGAAAAAGAAAAAAATAGAGGGTGACCGAGGAAAGAGGAGAGGGAGAAAGAAAGAAGAGAGGAGAGAAAGAGGGAGAGGGGGGAAGAGAGAAAAAATAGAGGAAGAAAGAAGGGGAGAAAGAGAGGGAGAGACTGAGAGGAGAGAGAGAAAAAGGAGAGAGAAAGAGAGAAGAGAAAAAGAGAGGGAGAGGAGAGAGAGAGAAAGAGGATAAAAAAAGAAAGAAAGAAAGAAGAAAAAAGAGAGGTGATAGATATGAGAAAGAAAGGGGAGAGAGAGGAGAAGGAGAAAGAGAGAGGTTAGAAGAGAAGAAAAAGAGGAGAGAGAGGGGAGGGAGAGAGAGAGAGAGAGGTGAAGGGAAATGAATTCAGCGCTAATGAAGTCTGACATGTGTTTGAAACGACAGAGCGATGAAGAGAAAGATCAGAGACGAGCGGAACATTAGAGATGGAGAGAAAGGAGAAAGAGAGAGAGAAAGAGAGAGAAAGTTAATTCGGCGATAATGAAGTCTGACACGTGTTAAAGAGACTCAGAGTTCACAGCAACAGAGAGTTTAGGGTTTAAAGATAAATGATATTAAGGAAAGAGAGAGAGGGAGAGAGAGAGAGAGAGAGAGTAAAGAGAAGAGAGGAGAGAGAGGTTCAGTGTTTAAGGTTATAAAGCTAAATAAAAAGAGAGAGGGGGAGAGAGAAGAGAAAGAAAGGGGAGAGAAAGAGAGAGATAGAGAAGAGAGAGAAAAGAGAGAGAGAAAGGGAAAGAAAGGTGAGAGAGGGGGAAGAGAAAGACATAGAGAGAAAGAAGAGAGCGGAAGAGAGAGAGAGGGAGAGAGAGAGAGAAGAGAGAGGAAGAAGGAGAGAGAAGAGAGAGAGAGGGAAAAAAGAGAGAGGAGAGAGAGGAAGAGAGAGAGATGGGAGAGAGAGAGAAAGAGTGAGAAAGAGAAAAGAGAGAGAAAAAGAGGAAGAGAGAAAGAGAGAGGGGAGAGAGAGAGAGGAAAAAAGAGAGAGAGAGGTTGAGAGAGGAGAGAGAGAGAAAGAGTGAGAAAAAGAGGAAGAGAGAAAAGAGAGAGGGGAGAGAGAGAAAAGAGGGAAAGAGAGGAAAGAAAGGTGAGAGAAAGAAGAGAGCGGAAGAGAGAGAGAGGAAAAAAAGAGAGAGAGAGAGAAAAAGAGGAGAGAGAGAGAGAGGAAAAGAGAGAGGAGAGAGAGAGAAAGGGAACTATGCACAGCATAAGCACTTTTCAGCCGACATCACGGCTTTAGTCGACTCGGAGGTGAAAGAAACCAAAGCTCACAGTGGACACATTAAAAGGTTTTCGAGGTTTTATCGAGGTAAAAATACTCTTTCACTGTGAACTTGAACCAATGACATTTGTGTCTGATGTCAGTCTGACTTTACCCAGCCACAGGAGCAGTTTGAGCTTTAAATGTTTTATTTAGAATTCTGGCTAAAACGGTTCTGTTGTCGATCAGTTTTTCCTGCTTTAACAAAGACTTTAACCAGAGGAGCGAACAGGTTTTCAGAGCTACAAACAACCAAGCCTTGGACAAAACAAAATACATTCACACCGTAAAAATAAAAGGCAGTTTAACTTGAAAATATAAGTACAATTTCTGCCTTAAAGATTGTTTTCCATTAAACTGTGAGTGAGTGAGTCTATTCTTTCTCTGTTCTTTCTCTTCCTCTTTCACTCTCTCCCCTCTCTCTCCTTTTCCTCTCTTTTCTCTTTCTTTCTCTCCTCTCTCTCATTCGCTCTCTCTACTCTTTCTATCTCTCTTTCTTCCCTTTCCTCTCTCTCCTCTCCCTCTCTTTCCTCTTTCTCTCTTTCTTCCCTCTCTCTTCTTTCTCTCCTCTCTCTCTTTCTTCCCTCTTCTTCTCTCTCTCTCTCTCCTCTCTTTTCTCACTCTCACTCTTTCTTCTCTACATATCTTTCTCTTTTTTCTTTCTCCTCTCTTTCTCCTCTCCTGCTCTCTCTCTTCCTCTCTCTCTCCTTTTCCTCTCTTTTCTCTCTCTCTATCTCTCTCTGTTCTTTCTCTCTTCTCTCTCTTTCTTCTCTCTTCCTCTCTCTCTCCTTTTCCTCTCTTTTCTCTCTCTATCTCTCTCTGTTCTTTCTCTCTCCTCTTTCTTTCTTCCCTCTTCCTCTCTCTCTCCACTCTTTTTTCTCTCTCCTCTTTCTCTCTCTCTCCCTCCTCTCGTCTCTGAAGCTTCACACATTAAACATGAATACATCTGTATAAGACACAGTATTTTAGCCTCTACTGAGTCTAACAAAGTTATTGATTTTTCCAGTTTATCTTCTTGTTTGCATTTACACAGGCTCCGCCCACGTCTGACACAATGACATCACACATTATAAACACGACCAATCAGAGTCCTCCTGTGTCTCGTCAGGAGTAAGTTTAGTGTTTGAGAAAAGGAGAGACGAAGAGCAGAGGACAGAGACAGATTTAATCCAAACACGTCCTTCCACTTTACCAGCTCGTCTAAAGAAAATCATAAAAGAAAGTTCTGACGCCGTTAAACTTTTGACTTCGGCTCGTCTCATTGAGAGTCTGAGCCGGTCGTTTTCTCGTTAGGCAAATTACTTCTGTCTGACGACCGTAATTCTTCAAATCTGTTTGTGTCTGCAGCTGCACCTGAGCCTGAGAGCGACGGCTTTTCTGTTCTCTGGAGGCCTGAGGAGGAGAGAATGGAGGAAGGTTACAGATCTGCAGAGGAAGGTTCCAACAAGGTCTGAGGAGGAAGAAGAGAAGGTTACGTCTGCAGAGAAGTTCCAACAAGGTCTGAGGAGCAGCAGGAGAAGGTTACATCTGCAGAGACACTTCCAACAAGATCTGAGAGAGGAGAAGAAGGTTACGTCTGCAGAGAAGGTTCCAACGAGGTCTGAGGGAAACACGAGAGAAGGTTAACGATCTGGCAGAAAAACACTTCAAGAAGGCCACAAGGTCTGAGGAACAAGAACTGACTCCAGGAGCTGATGAGACACTTCCAACGAGGGCTAAGGAGAAAGAACTGATTCCTGAAGCTGAAGAAAAGCCTCCGGAGAAAGATCTGACTCCAGGAGCTGAGGAGGCGCTTCCAACAAGACCTGAGGAGGAAGATCTAAGTCCAGAAGCTGAGGAGATGCTTCCAACGAGCTTTGAGGAGGACCATCTGATTCCTGGAGCTGTAGAAAAGCCTCAGGAGAAAGATCTGACTCCACCTGCTCCACCTGGACCTGAGATCTTCCAGGTTTCTGTTCCGTCTGCAGAACCTGAGCAGATCCGTCCAGCTGCAGAAGATCTCCACACTCCTGCCTCTGCTCCGGAGCTCAAACCGTCCGTAGACTTAGGACTGTTTGAGTTTGTGACCACTTCTGCTCCTGCTCCTGCTTCGTCCACAGCTTCAGGAGTCGTGGAGGTCTCCAGCTCTGCTCCTCCAGGCGGCGCCGCTGTGGAGGTGATCGACGAGGACTTGGCTCCAGCAGCGACAGAGACAGAAGCAGAAGAAGAGGAGGAGCAGCAGGAGGAGGAGGTGCAGGATTTGGCCGTGGAGCTGGAGAGGCTGAAGACTCCAGGTGAGGTTCTGCTGATGCTCTGGTCTGAACGATTCTTTATGTGTAAGAAAAAACAAACCAGGGCTGCCACAAGTTCAGACAAAACGTAAAAGCCTCAGAGTGTTTAATGTGAATGTTTTATGTTCTTTATCAGTGAAACAAACGTCAGATTTAACCAAAGTAAATGTGGTTTAGAAGATTTATTAACTCAGGGATTAAGTAAATGAGTCTTTAACAAAGTGATCCACAGTAAAAGGCTTGAAAGTTTCTTCTGGACAGTGGATTTAAAACTCTCGACTCATTTTCAATCAGAAACTAAACGTCTGGATCTTCAGATAGTCTGTCCAGATGAAACTGTTTACTGTGGATCGCTCCAGGATGAATTAAGGATTAAACCGACCGGCTCATTCTCAGTGAGTGTGTCCACATCAGGCTGGTTCAACTTAAGTTGCTCCTCCAAACACCTGATCCAGCCCCCAACTCCCTCTCCCAAATATCAGAAACGTATATTTTAATTTGTTAGAAAGTAAATTTTGGGTTACTGCCTTAGACCTAATGTGATCCTGGTTTAGTCCTGGTCTAGTCCTGGTTCAGTCCTGATTTAATCCTGGTTTGATTCTGGTTTTGATCCGGTTTAGACCTGGTTTAGTGCTGGTCTGGTTAACCTCACTCAAACAGATCTTGCGTGGTGGATATTTTGTAAAACTCGACTCAGAGACCTAAAGCCTGACTCTCTGGGAAGATGAAGGTGAATAGTCCTGGTTGGGTTCTGTTTTTGACCCAGTTTGGTCCTGGTTGGGTCCTGATTTAGACTAACCCCAGGCTCACACTGCATCAGTCCAACTCCGGTGCAGCCACCAGAGCCTTTACTTAACTTGAAAAGTCCAAGAGTGACTCACACGGCTACAGTCCAGTCCGGTGTCTCCAGTCCGAAGTTGTAAAGTTGTAAAGTTGGGGAAATGAAACATTTAAACAGGAAATAATTCGAGCGATAGTAAAGTGCATCCAGTACATTTTTCAAAATAAAATAAAATCCATTTTTGGCTGTGGTACTGTCTGTGTTTACCGTGGTGTAAATATGACGTCATCTCCACTAACATGAGGTCACAAAGCATCAGATCAGTCATTCAAGACCAGGACGATGAGAGGCTGATCACAGAGGAGCAGAGATACAGCAGGTACAGCAGCAGGACTGAGACCACTGGAGCTAATGTCAGTAAACCACCAGAGCTAGACCGCTCCGGGGTTGGACTGGGTGCAGTGTGAGCCCGGGGTTAATCCCAGTTCCTCAGCTGCACGTCGCTGGATTAAAGGTGTTTGACTGGAATCTTTGTTTGAGCTGCAGATGTTCTTCTGGAGAAGAGTCTGGATTCAGTTTCTTGGATCAATGGAACATCTCACACCTCTGTTGTTTTGTCTGTTGTTTTGTCTTTTGTTTCCGCAGAGTCGCTGGAGGAGAGCGGAGGGCAGCGCTCTGGACCCGGACACGCCCTCAGACCCAGTGACTCCGCCCCCTCTGTCCTACCTGACCACGCCCACTATGACGTCATCGCAGAGCGCTCCGGAGCTGGTGGTTTTCTTCAGTCTGAGAGTCACAAACCTGCGCTTCAGCGAAGATCTGTCAACAAGACGTCAGAGGAGTATCGAGCCCTGGAGAGCAGCTTCAGGGACATGGTGAGTCTGGGTCCGGGTCTAGACCAGCTTTAGACCAGCTTTAGATCAGGTTTAGACCAGGTTTAGACGTCAGAGGAGTATCGAGCCCTGGAGAGCAGCTTCAGGGACATGGTGAGTCTGGGTCCGGGTCTAGACCGGGTCTAGACCGGGTCTAGAACATGCTGTGGTTTGAGTGTCTGTAAAAACTATCAAAGCAGAGATATGCAGATGTTTCTGTCATCGCTGTGAGTGTCATTGTGGCTTTAGATGGAATCGTTACGGAGAGATGTCCAGTGTCTGAAATCACAGACTCTTGTGTGTGTCACAAATAAACTCATAAAAATAAACTCATCTGCTTGGATGAGCTGATTTGAGAAGCGGTGGTGACCAAGATTTTGATCAAAAGACCCCCAGGCCCCCCTCACTCATGTTTAGTTTAGATAAACCTTCATAAACACTGACGCTAAGATTGTGTTATAAACAATAGAGTTTATGCAGGTGACTTAATTTTATTCCAAAAATGCTTAGCAACATTTAGAATGAGGCATTTCTTCATGTATTTATTTTGTTGTTGTGGCAACGTCTTGTCTGATAAAAACAGTTGATGATTTAGGACATTTTGACTGCAACAAACAACTCAAAAACGTATTTTTTAAGAAGAAAAATGTCATAAGTTCAACTGTGTGTGATTTTAATGTCTGATAAATGTGAGAAGCTAAAGTTTATCTGCTTTACTACAACTGTTGACTTGATTTTCTCTGTTTACATGTCAGTTACAAACCCAGTGCTCAGTAGACTTGTTGTGGGTTGAATTTGTTATTAAACTGTAGTTTATTTTTCCTGTTTTATCTGTTCATTGAACTCTTACAAGAGAAAATGTTCTTTCTCTCCATTAACTCTCTCAGCAGGAACATTTAGAATGTGTGATGTCACCTGCAGAACCTCTATTACACAATGGGAGTAACTCATTGCAAAAGTAACTCGTTAGTGTAATATGTTCCACTTTTCAGTAACTCAGTAATAAAAATGTTGACAATATATTACAGTTACAATCTGAGTCACTCAAGTTACTTTCATACATTCATACATTAGTATGAATGTAGCCTACTAGTCCTGGGTATTGCCAAGAGCCTTCCGATACGATACGCATCCCGATACACATATATTAAGATTTCATTTCCTCTTTGTCACGTATCAAGTGTCAAATGCAGAGGAATTGTATTTTCAAACTACTCTTTATGTTAGACACAAGTGTCTTACAATAAGTCATTGTTCAGCTCAATAGTTTCAGCTTAAAGCTGCAGTCCAGGTTCATAAGTGTAATTATATGAGTTTAAGTATGTCGATACGTATCCCGATACACCTTTCTGTAACGATACGCGTATTGCCAATGAGCTTGTCACGATATATCCCCGTATCCATACACTGAGTACAGCCCTAGAATGTACTAATATACATATATACTGTCTGTGGCTTAAAGGTGAATCAAATATTATCAGGAAACTTTGATATCACATTTAACTTTGAGTTCACTCACAGTAACTCACAGTAACTCACAGTAACTCACAGTAGTGTAACTAGTGACTAGTGATATATAATGTATTATAATAACTTACCCAACACTGGTTCTAACCTTTCTCACAGCTTTCTCCTGCTTTAGTCCTGTTTTAGTCCTGGTTTAGTCCTGTTTTAGTCCTGTTTTAGTCCTGGTTTAGTCCTGTTTTAGTCCTGTTTTAGTCCTGTTTTAGTCCTGGTTTAGTCCCTGTTTTAGTTTCTGTTTTAGTCCTGGTTTAGTCCTGTTTTAGTCCTGCTTTAGTCCTGTTTTAGTCCTGGTTTAGTCCTGTTTAGTCTGTTTTAAGTCCTGTTTAGTCCTGGTTTAGTCCTGTTTAGTTCTGTTTTAGTCCTGGTTTAGTCCTGTTTTAGTCCTGTTTTAGTCCTGTTTTAGTCCTGGTTTAGCCCTGTTTTGTCCCTATTTAGTCCTGCTTTAGTCCTGTTTTAGTTCTTGTTTTAGTCCTGTTTTAGTCCTGGTTTTAGTCCTGTTTTAGTCCTGTTTTCTTTTTAGTCTGTTTATCCTGTTTAGTCCTGTTTTAGTCCTGTTTAGTCCCTGTTTTAGTCCTGGTTTAGTCCTGTTTTAGTCCTGTTTAGTCCTGTTTAGTCCTGTTTTAGTCTGTTTTAGTCCTGTTTTAGTCCTGGTTAGCCTGTTTAGTCCTTTTTTAGTCCTGCTTTAGTCCTGGTTTAGTTCTGTTTTAGTCCTGTTTTAGTCCTGTTTTAGTCCTGTTTTAGTCCTGTTTTAGTCCTGTTTTAGTCCTGCTTTAGTCCTGTTTAGTCCTGTTTAGTCCTGTTTTAGTCCTGTTTTAGTCCTGTTTTAGTCCTGCTTTAGTCCTGTTAGTCCTGTTTAGTCCTGCTTTAGTCCTGTTTTTAGTCCTGCTTTAGTCCTGTTTTAGTCCTGTTTTAGTCCTGTTTTAGTCCTGCTTTAGTCCAGTCTTTAGTCCTGTTTTAGTCCTGTTTTAGTCCTGCTTTAGTCCTGGTTTAGTCCTGTTTTAGTCCTGCTTTAGTCCTGCTTTAGTCCTGTTTTAGTCCTGTTTAGTCCTGTTTTAGTCCTGCTTTAGTCCTGGTTAGTCCTGCTTTAGTCCGCTTAGTCCTGCTTTAGTCCTGGCTTTAGTCCTGCTTTAGTCCTGTTAGTCCTGTTTAGTCCTGTTTTAGTCCTCTTTAGTCCTGTTTTAGTCCTGCTTTTAGTCCTAGGTTTAGTCCTGCTTTAGTCCTGTTTTAGTCCTGTTTTAGTCCTGCTTTAGTCCAGTTTTAGTCCTGCTTTAGTCCCTGCTTTAGTCCTGTTCAAGTCCTGCTTTAGTCCAGGTTCAGTCCTGCTTTAGTCCTGGTTTTAGTCCTGTTTTAGTCCTGCTTTAGTCCAGTTAGTCCTGTTTAGTCCTACTTTTAGTCCTGTTTTCAGTCCTGCTTTAGTCCTGTTTCAGTCCTGCTTTAGTCCAGGTTTCAGTCCTGCTTTTAGTCTGTGTTATGTCTGCTGTCGTGTCGTTGAGCCAGACACTTTTCTCTGACGTTGTGACAGTTTGAGTTTTTCTTGTAAAAGTGAACCTCTGGAGCTTTTTTCTTCGTTTTGTTTTTAATTAAACTTTTTGTCTGATTTTCCTCGGAGACAAAGACGAACAGAAATCCAATTATTGTGAGTCGGACTCGGGCTGTGGTTCAGTTCGGTTCATCGGAGACGCAGAGACGGCGGTGGCACAGTGGTACAGCTGCCCGGGAACCGCAGGGTCACCGGTTCAACGCTCTGCAGCAGGAATAGAATCAGAAAAAGAAATTATCTAGTTTAAGTTTGGTGAGATGGTTTTTCTTTGATTATAGAATGTTCCACAGTCTGGGTTTAAACTCACATCTCCATGGCGACAAGCATGAGGCCGAGGTACGAGTCAGATCTGTGGAGAGGCGAGTCAGCTCACTGTGACGAGGCAGAAACAGGTTTAACGCTGCAGTAAAAGAAAATGTTTTAGAGGAAAAACTGTCTCCAGAACAATAGTTACCACAGATCAAACCAGCAAAGTCCAACTGAGATTCAGAGGCTTTAAAGGACATGTTTTTAGTGGCATGGGAAACTGGAGCACCTGTTCAAATAATAATGGCTCTTGTCATCCCAGACACTGCCACTCTTTAACTATTTTTTTAATTATTTCATAGCAAAGGTATTAAGATAAGATAAGATATTCCTTTATTTGTCCTACGATGAGGAAATTCCAGTAAAATGGGAAAACCAGCCTCTTATGTGAATTACAGTCACGTATTGACTCTCTTGTCAGAAAGTTGCGTTTGAAATTAGGTTTTTATTTCAGAAACAAGCTGTCATTTTCTTCCTGTGTTGGACTATGGAGACCTTTTGTATAGGCATGCTCCAGCCCAAGCTTTGCGTTCACTGGATTCAGTGTTTCACGCCTCTTTGCGCTTTATAACAAACTGTGGTGCACGGACCCATCCAAACGCGACCCAAACGCGCCAAAAAAGCGACTAAAAATTTACCAAAAAGCGACCAAAACACGACCGAAACGCGACCTGCAATCATTAACCTGTAACTGTTTTTAACTATGTCTTTTCTGTTTATTTTAAAATGTAAGTCTGTGTCTTAGGTTGTGTTGTTGGAGCCTCTTGGCCAGGCCCTTGAAAAAGAGATCTCCGAATCTCAATGGGACTTTCCTGGTTAAATAAAGGTTAAATAAATAATTCTAGAATGTGAAACCCACCCACTGTAACACGTAGAGTTCTGGACCCGAGCCACAGCACAGCCTAAAACCACCGCTCTGACCAGACGCGAGTGTTTGAAGTGACCAACGTGAGAAGGAGTGGTGCGTGTTTGATCTGCGAAGTGAGAGACGTGCGGTTCTGGAGACTCGCTGCACATAAACACATCAGTAAAGGGTTTTTTCTGTCTTTAAAAAATGCCACAGTTCAGTGAGCGGGCGGTGCAGGCTCAAACACACAGAGAAAATCCATCCCGGGCAGGGCCGTAGCACCAAATTCTGGGCCCCAGGTATAAACTTTGTTCATGGGCCCCAATACCATAATCTTGTGTTTTAATTACTTAGTTGGCTCTTGTTATTTTTCTTTTCATTTGGGTTTTTCTTCATTCTAGAATTTTCATATAGAGCTTATTTATTTAATTTCAACATTCTACACAAAACTAATATTGATAATAGGTATTTTCCATGCTTCAGCAGATCAAACTGAATGCGTTATAACACTAACTTTCACAATTTTTTAGACAAAAATAAAATGGAAGCACACTCTTTTACATTTTGACTTGTTTTAAGCCATAAAATTGTCTAAATTATGCCTAAAATGTACTTAAAGAATCCTTTCGACATGTTGCTGGATTGAGAAGTTGTGATATATTGACAATATTCCATAACAAAACCTTGTGAATATGTGACTGTTTGTTCACTGAAATCTGCAAAATGTTAATATTATATTTTAGCGATTACATTTGTTAATAATTTCATCTTTTTTCTAGCTATTTTCTTGGCTAAAGTCCATACATTTTAAGGAATGATGGAACACTCTGTTATCACAATTAATTGCATTTAGAGGAACTATCTATCTCACAAGCAAAAATGCAAAAAACCTGCTTTTGGGGGGCCCTTTTCTTCCCTGAGCCCTGGGGAAACTAGTACCATTTACCCCCCCAGTCCGACACCCCTGATCCCGGGCGCAGGATCCCGATCTAAACTCTAACACGTTGCATTTGCCACAGATGAGGGCGGCCATGTTTGGAAGGATTTTGTTCTAACTTTAGTTTTTTCACAGAGATAAACTTGTTGTTAGCTGACAACAGTGCTGGTGAGTGTTTCTGGAAGAGCGAAGATTTCACTTTAGGAACCTTTGCAAACTGTTGTCCACACTCCTAATGTTGTTAAAAAACATCATTTTACATTTTTACATGTTCACACTTCTGCTTCACACTGTGAATATCCTAAAATCAGTCTAAAGACCCAAAGTTTACATTTGTTTTTCCTTCTATTTTAACTTTCTACAACATGTTATTAACCTCTCCCTCTTCTCTCCCTCTTCCTCTCTCTCTTTCTCTCTCTCTCTCCCTCTCTCTCCCTCTTCTCTCCCTCTTTCTCTCTCTCTCTCCCTCTCTCTCCCTCTCTCTCCCTCTTTCTCTCTCTCTCTCCCTCTCTCTCCCTCTTCCTCTCTCTCTCTCTCTCTCTCTCTCCTTCTTCTCTCTCTCTCTCTCTTTCTTCTCTCTCTCTCTGTCTCTTTCTCTCTTTTCTTCTCTCTCTCTCTCTCTCTTTCTTCTCTCTCTCTCTCTCTCTCTCTTTCTTCTCTCTCTCTCTCTCTTTCTTCTCTCTCTCTCTCTCTCTTTCTTCTCTCTCTCTCTTTCTTCTCTCTCTCTCTCTTTCTTCTCTCTCTCCCCTCTCTCTCTCTTTCTTCTCTCTCTCACTCTTCCTCTCTCTCTCTCCCCTCTCTCTCTCTCTCTTCTCTCCCCCCTCTCTCTCTCTCTTCTCTCCCCCCCTCTCTCTCTCTTCTCTTCTCCCTCTCTCTCTCTTCTCCTCTGTCTCTCTCTCTTCTCCTCTCTCAGCTCCTTCCGTACCTCCAGGCGAATCTCTCTGGTTTCCGTGCTCTGGAGGTCTTGTCCTTCAGTAAAGGCAGTGTGGTGGTGAACAGTAAGATGCGCTTCACTCGCTCCGTCCCGTACAACGTGACCGCCGCCGTTCAGAACGTTCTGGAAGAGTTCTGCTCCGGCGCCGCCAAGAGGAGGAGCATCGACATCGACCGCCGCTCGCTGGACGTAGAGCCGGGTAAGTCTGACCTAAACAAACTAAACCAGAGTAAAGTCTGACTCAAACAAACACAGAAGCATCGACATCGACCGACAGTCGCTGGACGTAGAGCCGGGTGAGTAAAGTCTGACTGGAACAAACCAAACCAGAGTAAAGTTTGAGTTAAACTAAAGCAGACGCATCGACATCGACCGACGCTCGCTGGACGTAGAGCCGGGTGAGTCTGACTTAAACAAACTAAACCAGAGTAAAGTCTGACTCAAACAACCCCGGGTTAGTAAAGTCTGACTTAAGCTAAGGTCACAATGACCCAAACGACCTGCTGCGATCTCTCTGCAAATGATATTTTCCGAGGTCATTCTTGAAGCATTGTTACACAAAACAATGCTCACAGTGCGTTTTGTGGCCAGGTCAATGGTCTTGTCAAAGATTTTCTACGACCAGTCTACCAACGCACAAACTATAAACTGTACAATACAACTTAAAGCATTTGTCTGCACGGGAGAGTGAAAGTGGAGAGAGACACAGCTCTAACACCGGGCTCACACTGCCTCCAGATCCAGATCCAGATCCGTCTGGGTCTGGTGTCACTCACACTGCCTCCAGAATACACATGTGTATGTACAGACTCTGCTGGCCTCTGAGACCACGAGTTCACAGGGATTCACCTCAACTTGGGAGTTTCAGGGAGTTTAGGTGATCTCTGGCACATGGATATGTAAACAAGGAACACTTGCGCCGTGTTTTGGGCTTATTTCACATCACTTCATTTTCTGTTGGATTTTTCGCTGCACAATTGGTAAGTACGGGACGTTTATTTACCTCCTGTGTGTTCAATAGTCGTGTTTATGTCGAGTATTTTGCTGTATTTGTTGTAGTAGTCGAAACGTAATGTTTTTACTTTGAAAACCAACGGATTCACTTCACCTGCGAGCGTTTGGTTTCCTGTTTGTCGTGTCTTGTTTTCACAACTTCACCAAAAAGGGCTCCGGAGCGTTTCCTTGAAACAGAAACGATCCGTACAACCGGAGCAGAGCCGCGCGGTGTGAGAGCCTCTCATTACTTTTCAAGAAACGGAAAGCCTCCGTACGCCGGACCAGAGTTGGACTGGATCCAGTGTGAGACCGGGGTAAGTGACTAAGACTCTCCTGTCCCTGAGAGGAGCAGTATTTTAGCTCATACGAAGGATCGGTAAGACCTCGGACCTGGAGCGGTGGGAAAACACAGATCGCCTGTTGGACTGGAGGTGGATCTGCAGTGGGCATAGCTCCAATGTGGATGACTGAATGGTTCCATCTACCGTTGTTTGCCTCGGATGACCCACGCCATCGTACTCGGGCACGGCTACCGGTAAGATGAGCTCTTCAGGTGTTAGTGGGCCAGGGTTTAGTTCGACGTCCTTAGCTAGGAAGAATATTACAGGTGTTTAAGTCTGTGTGCTGCTCGTCTTTTCTTTTGTTGCTTTGCTTGCTTTTGCGTTGCCAGAGTCCATAATCCAGAAACGTAGAAGGTATTGGCTTCTGGCTGCCGGTCTGACAGCTCCATTCACCACGGCGAGTATCCAGTGGTATCGATACAAACACATGAAGTTACACGTAAATAGGACCATATACATGACTAACCCCCACGCTGAGGTTAGGCTAGAACGTGCATCTGCCATCTTGGACCTCGTCTTTGTGTGTCGTTTGTGACATTTGTATTCAGACTCAGACAGCGCCCCCTGGAGGACAGAGTGTGAAGGAAACAAGACACGCTCTGGGGAAATCAGACTAAAGAGAGAGGGAAGGAAGGAAGGAGAGAGGGAGAGAGAGAGAGAGAGAAGAGAGGGGGAAATCAGACTAAAGAGAGAAGAGAGGGAGAGAGAGAGAGGGAAGGAAGGTAGGAGAGAGAGGAGGGAGAGAGAAGAAAGAGAGAGAGAGGGGGAGAGAGAGAGAGAGAAGGAAGGAAGGAAGGAGAGAGGGAGAGAGAGAGAGAGAGAGAAGAGAGAGGGGGAAATCAGACTAAAGAGAGAAGAGAGGGAGAGAGAGAGAGGGAAGGAAGGAAGGAGAGAGAGAGAAGAAGGAGAGAGAGTAGAGAGGAAGAGGGAAGGAAGGAAGAAGAGAGAGAAGAGGGGGAGAGAGAGGAGGGAGAGAAGAGAGAGAAGGAAGAAGAGACAGAGAGGGGAGAGGGAAAGAGAGAGAGAAAGGGAAGAAAAAAAAGAGGAGAGAGAGGGGTCAGACTAAAGAGAGAGAAGGGAAGAGAGGAGGAAGAAAGGAAGAAGAGAGGGGGGAGAGTAGAGAGAGGGAGAGAGAGAGGGGGGGAAACCAGACTAAATAGAGAAGAAGGGGAATGAGGGGAGGGGGTGAGAGGAGAGAGAGGGGGAACAAAGAGAAGGGAAAAAGAGAGACGAGGGAGAGAGAAGAAAGGAAGAAGAGAGAGAGAGCAGGAAGAGAGGAGAGAGAGGGAGAAAGAGAGGGAGTGAGACAGACAGGAGGGGGAGAGAGATATATCTCTAATCAATCTGAGAGAGAAAGAAGAGAGAGAAAAGAGGGAGAGAGAAGAAAGGAAGGAGCAAGAGAGAGGGAGGTATAACGCTAAAGAGAGAGAGAAGAAAGAAAGAAAGAAAGAGGAGAAAGAAAAGAATTGGGGGTGAGAGGAGGGAAGAGAGGGAGAGAGAAGAAAGAGAGGAGGGGGAGGAAAGAGAGAGTAGAAAGGAAGAAGAGAGAAATAGAGAGAGGGGGGGAAATCAGACTCAAGAGAGAAGGAAGAAAGGAAGAAAAGAGAGGAGGGGAGGGAAGAGAGAGAGAGGGAGGGGGAATATGACTAAAGAGAGAAGAAGGGAAGAAAGAGAGGGGAGGAGAATAAGAAGGAGGGGAGAGAGAGGAGGAAATCAGACTAAAGAGAGAAGAAGTGAAGAAGGGAAGAAAGAGGAGGAATGGGGGAGGGAAGAAGGAAGGGAGGGAGAGAGAGAGAGAGAGAGAGAGAGAAAAGAAAAAAGGAGTGAGATTGAGAATGACACTAAATATAGAGAGAGAGAGAAAAGAAAGAATGGGAGAGAGGGAAATTATGCTAAACACTGATATGGAGATGTGGAGAGAGAAGAGAGGAGAGAGTGAGGAGATAAAGAGGGAAAGAGAGAGAGTCAAAGAGGAGAGATGGAGAAGAAAGACACCAGGGAGTAAGAGAGGATGAGAGAAAGAGAGAGGGAATCAGATAAAAGAGAGAGGAGAAGAAAGAGGAGAAGGGGTGAGAGAGGGAGAGAGAGAACAGGGGGAGAGAGACAAGAAAGGAAAGAGAGGGAGGGGGAAAGAGAGAGGGAAGAAAGAGAGAGAGGAGGGAGATCAGGCTAAGATGGTGAAAGTAGAAAGAAGAGAGCGGGAGAGAAGAAAGAAAGAAGACAGAAAGAAAGAAAAAAAAGAAAGTAAGAAAGAGGGAGGGAGGGAGGGAGGGAGGGAAGATGGGTGAGAGTGAGAGATCATGCTAAGCAAGAAGAAGAGAGAAAAGAGGGAGAGGGAAGGAAGAAAGGATGAAGCAAGAGAGAGAGAAGAAGAAAGGAAGGAGAGAGACAGGAAGAGAGAGAGAAAGAGAGAGAAGGAGAAGAAGAAAGGAGGGAGGGGAAGAGAGAAGGAGAGGGAAATCAGGCCAAAGAGAGAAGAAGGGAAGAAAGAAGAAAAGAGGAGAGAGAGGGAGGGGGATCAGACTGAAGAGAGAGAAAAAGGAAGGAAGGAAGGAATGAGAGAGACAAGGAAGAGAGAGAAGAAAGAGAAAAAGGAGAAGAAGAAAGGAGGGAGGGGAAGAGAGAAGGAGGGGGAAGGTGAGAAAAAGGGGGAAATCAGGCTAAAGAGAGAAAAGAGGGAGAGGGAAGAAAGGAGCAAGAGAGAGGGAGGTATCATGCTAACAGAGAGAGAGAAGAAAGAGAGAGAAAGAAGAGGGACATTACACTAAAGACAGAGAGGAGAGAAAGAGAGAGAGAGGAGATAAAGAGGGAAAAAGAGGAGAGATGGAGCAGGAAGACACCAGAGAGTAAGAGAGGATGATAGAGAGAGAGAGAGAGAGAGAGAGAGAGAGAGAGAGACAGAGAGAGAGGGAGGAGAGAGAGAGAGAGAGGAGAGAGAGAGAGGGAGGAGAGAGAGAGAGAGAGTTTAGATGTGGGTCTGATTTCCCTGAGGCTGCATCAATCTCACACAATCAGAATCTTTTCCTTCGTCTCAAAGGTGAATCTCTCCATCAGAAAAACAAACTTTATCACAAAGAAAAGATGAAAACGGTTTTATAAAAGGACAAAGTCTGAAATGTCACGATGCAAATGTTACGAGTCCTGTTTGTGGAGCAGAGTTTACACTTTCTCCTGTTCAAACTTTATTTAAATATATTTAAATACGTCTCGTTATTGTGTGTTTCAGCCGACAGAGCAGATCCCTGTAAGTTCTTCTCCTGCCCAGAGTCCACTCAGTGTGAAGTGGAACCAGGAACCAGGGAACCTCACTGCAGGTAGGGAACCGGGACTGAACCAGGTCTGAACCGGGTCTGAACCGGGACTGAACCAGGTCTGAACCAGGACTGAACCAGGACTAAACAGGACTAAACAGGACTAAAGCAGGACTAAACCAGGACTAAAACAGGACTAAAACAGGACTAAAGCAGGACTAAAACAGGACTAAAGCTGGACTAAACCAGGACTAAACCAGGACTAAAACAGGACTAAAGCAGGACTAAAACAGGACTAAAACAGGACTAAAGCAGGACTAAAACAGGACTAAAGCTGGACTAAACCAGGACTAACCAGGACTAAACAGGACTAAACCAGGACTAAAACAGGTCTAACAGGACTAAAGCAGGACTAAAGCAGGACTAAACAGGACTAAACCAGGACTAAAGCAGGACTAAAGCAGGACTAAAGCAGGACTAAAGCAGGACTAAACCAGGACTAAAACAGGACTAAACCAGGACTAAACCAGGACTGAACCGGGTCTGAACCAGGACTAAAACAGGACTGAACCAGGACTAAACCAGGTCTAAACCAGGACTAAAACAGGACTAAAGCAGGACTGAACCAGGACTGAACCAGGACTAAACCAGGTTTGAACTGGAAACTACAGGACTAAAACGGGACTTTTCCGTTAGTATCGGCTCGGCTCTACACGCTTCTACCCAGCTTAGCCCCGTTCAGACAGAGAGAGCTTCTCACTGGAGACTGTGTTTTCAGTTCAGTGTTGTTTGTAACTTCAGACACGTGTGTCTTTGTTTCTTCTGTTTAAGAAGGTTTAAACTGACACACTGCACTGTTTGGAAAAACTGCAGATTGTACATAGGCTCAAACAATCTGGTAGAAGTGAGATGTGAGACGTGAGTTGCTGAGTTGACGTTTCTATGTCAGATTCTTCTCTTTTACACGACAACGAGCTCAGTGTTCATTGAATCGGCGTTCCACTGGAGACGATTCAAGAGGTTGTTTCACCGCGGAGGTTCAGTGGAGACACCGCAGTGTAAACAGGAAAAAAATTGTTGTCAGTGAGGACGGTTACGTCACTGATACAAGCGCGCAGGAGCCGCTACTTTAAGACCGTAGAAGAAGACTGCCCAGTCACCAAAAATGTCTCTTTAAACCAAAGCACCTTCCATTCTTTAAAAGTGTCTGCAGTGATTAGTATCCAGCTTTCTTACCAGCGTATTGCAGAGGAAACACAAAACTAATCTTCCAAAGCCTCCGGTGCTGATTCAATGAGTCCATTCAAATGTGTGTGTTCAGAAAAAAGAAAGTTTGAAGCTCCACAACAAGTAGGCTTTTATTCAACCGTGAACGCGCAGGACAACTGTGTCTACGTCTGGTAAAAGCGAGCTGTCTTCCCTGTGTTTGTGTCTAACTCTCGGTGATCTGCGTCTTCCCCGCGCACTGGTCCACGCGCACTGGTCCACGCGCACTGGTCCACGCGCACTGGTCCACGCGCACTGGTCCACGCGCACTGGTCCACGCGCACTGGTCCCCGCGCACTGGTCCACGCGCACTGGTCCACGCGCACTGGTCCACGCGCACTGGTCCACGCGCACTGGTCCACGCGCACTGGTCATCACGCACATGACAGCTCCTCGGTTCTCCGTGTTTGTTTCGAGCGATCTCCCTTTTAACTTGCGCGCTGGTCCTTGTGGATAACTTGTAAACCTGTCGATGCTCGTGTTATCATAGGCTGGGTTCACGGTGAGGTCATCTGTAGTCCTGGCACAATACTGCCACCTCCTGACGCAGCATAAGAACGACAGCTTTTGGGTCTATCTGTGTTTCCTTGTAAAGGAAGATTAGTTCTCCACTACACCAGATAAACTGTGAACACAAAACGTTGCGACTGTGACGGTTTTCTGGGGAACGTTGTCTTGTAAACTAGGCCTAAAACAGGACTGAAACAAGATGCAGGAGCGCACCCCTGACACACTCCAACCTCAGTGTGTCCCAGGACATGTGGCTCTGATGGTCTGTTTCCTCAGTCTTCTGGCTCAGATTCGCCGCTACGATCATGCAGGCATAAAAAAAAATAGATGGGATTTTATTTTCAATGCTCTACTCGCAGAAGATGTGCTGCTCTCATTCACGCTGAACATTGGCAAAAAACGAACAAACAGGTGGGATTTTTCACGTGTGCAGTGCCTTTTGCGCAGTGCATGTTGTACTTGCTGAGTTCAGACTGACTTCCTGTGCAGAGCTTTACGTGAGTCTGAGTGTGTCTGAGTGAGGGACGTCACTGAATGAGCCGACACTAAAAGACTGTGTGGTTTCTCTCTCTGTTTAGGCGTTTTTACACATGAAAGTACCAAGAACTAATTCCAACATTCCTCCAGTCCCTGCTTAGTCAGAGGAACTATCCTGTCACCATGTTTGTGTCACACAGCAACAGTTTCTGAAAGTGGGTCTAACTTAGGGTGACCAGACGTCCCTATTCACCTTGGACAGTCCCTGTTTTGAGCCCTGTGTCCCATGTCCCAACAAATGTGTCCAAAACCATTGTATTGTCCCAGTTTTACTCAAGACCTGTCCCAGTTGTCCTGATTTTTGACCATTTTGACACTTTCCAACAATGAAGGGAAGAATATATTACATTTTCTTTACCCAAACTAGTCAAAAAAAAATCAAAACACAACAAAAAAATGCATACATTTGCTCTGATAAAAGTTTGAGAGAATATACATGAACGTGAAGGAGCCTTGAATTGACTAAATGCATAAGAAGATACTTATTTATCTATTATTTTCACTAAAACCCGAGTGTGTCCCAGTTTTTAATTTTGAAAATCTGGTCACTCTAGTCTAACTGACTTCAGCTTTAGCTTCTGTTTACACTGGAACGTGTGAGTAAGTCATAAGTGCCTTTCCACATAAAACTATGATCTACAAAACCTAAAAACATCACTGAAAATAAAACTAAATTACTGGCAGTCACTGTATTTCAGTCGTTAGGTTACTATTTACAAATTAAATAAACCTATTTTGAGAGTTACTGGTTTTAAATACATTTTCTTAAGGATAAAGAAAGTTTATCTAAATGTGAAAAAGAATAAAACATGTTTCCTGGAACTGAAAAAATATCCTACAGTGTTTCTACAAAGGCCTTATGTCTGTCTCTCACTCTCTCTCTCAGATTTAAAAGGCGAGTGGAGGTTCCGGTCTGGAGCTAGGACCAGGACCAGGACCAGGACTAGACCAGGACTGGAGCCAGACTCGGTCCAAACGTGAGACACAAACATTTACAAACTCAAACCTTCTCCTCATGTTTATCTTCACGTTTCTGTTCTTTTTCTCTTTCCACAGATTTGATCCTGATTCTCTGAACATTTACTACACGTTTATTACCACAAACAGTAGTTAATTACACATGAACTAAGGGCTTATTAAACGTTTGGTGACGATTTAGACGTTTGTATATTTTGTCTATTTTTATATCTTGATTATAATTCATCTTTATTAGACTAGAAGTTTAGTGGGAGGAGCCAGTTTAGTGGGAGGAGCTTAGTGTACACGTGAGGAAACTTGCACAGACACAGGGAGAACGTGTGGGAGCTGAACCGGGGACCTTCTCGCTGTGAGGTCGTTTTTGTATTTCTGTTCGATTGGACCAAAGACAAACCGGAGGAATTAGAAATATTGTTTTTTATGTTTGTGAAGCTAAAAGTGAGTTTTTTATTGCTGCTGTAGAACGTTTGTGTTTTTACAGAAAAGTTAAACTCAACGGTCAAATTATTTATTGAACGAGAATAAAAGACTTTAAACTTTGTTCTGTCTTGTTTTTGTGAATCTGGAGAAGAAAGACGCTGAAAATCCACACGATTTATAAAAATCTGCTTCCATTTTCAGTGGGAGTGATTGACAGATTAATCAGCCAATCAGAGACAAGCCTCTTCTCCTGTGTGAAAACCAACAGGGCCGTGTAATGGAATCTTTAGGTATTGATTCCATCTTTATGTCATTGAGTCCTTTGACGTCTGTGAAGTTACCATGGAAACCCATAGACCCTGTTCCTCTATCAGTGCTTCTCAATTATTTTTTGCCGCGCCCCTGGGAAAGAGAAAATGTTTCGCGCCCCCTACTCAACGCGGTGACTACAAATCAGATTATTATCTATAAAAAGTGTATAAGTATATCTAAAAGTGTATCCTTTTAAACATTAACAAAAGAAAAAAATCAATATCAACTTGAAACAAATATTAACTTTATTTTGTACGTTTACACTTTGCAAGTTTATATATATATATATTTTGTATACATATTTTTTGCAGTGTTATTTTTACAGTGTAGTCAGCTTCACAGGCTGAATAGAAAAGACTTTGAGCGGCGCTGTGTTTATTCCACCAGTGATCAGAGTCCGTTTGTGTGGAGTAAAGTCGGTGAAATGATGTGGCAGATCAGGCGTTTTACCGCGGACACGCGACCTCGGGCTTGTTGACGCTGCTCTGTCCCGGTTGAGCGAGCGCGTGGTGCCGTTTTTTTTCACCTGTGTGTGTCTGGTGTTCTTTTCACCTGTGTGTGTCTGGTGTTCTTTCACCTGTGTGTGTCTGG
This sequence comes from Mugilogobius chulae, assembly GCA_038363315.1. NCBI lineage: Eukaryota > Metazoa > Chordata > Actinopteri > Gobiiformes > Gobiidae > Mugilogobius > Mugilogobius chulae. The sequence continues at coordinate 2,342,228 of CM076405.1, read as the reverse complement.
CGCGGTGCGCGAGAAGCCCGGACCGCTGCACACAAACACAAGCAGAGAGATGCAAACGTAGAAATGTACCCACACCGACACCACGATCAAAGCAGCAGTCAAGGCGCGTGAACGGGACAGATTTTATGAAACACACTGATTCAGGACTGATAGGGCTGAAGCTTATTGATCTAATGGACTGTTACGCGCCCCCCGTGCATCGCATCACGCCCCCCCAGGGGGGTGCGTCCCACTATTTGAGAAGTACTGCTCTAGAGCCACGAGCGACAACTCTCCTGAATGTACCCGCTCACGTTGGCTTTGTGTGGGAGACGCTCTGTGAGGTGTTACTGTGGTGCTTAGAGACAGTAAATTACTTGTGCTTCATTGAAATGTATGCTTTCCAAGATATTACCTTTCAATGAAGCACGAGTAATTTACTGACTGTGCCTAAGCACCACAGCGACACCTCACAGAGCGTCTCCCCACACAAAGCCTACGTGTGCGGGTACATTCAGGAGAGTCACTGTTGTTCTGGAGCAAAATATCCAACGTGAAGCTGTCACCTCCTCACCACGGCCTGTGAGGACGGTTCCAGGTACTCTTCCCTCAGAGCAAGACTGAACCAGGCTGCTGCCTCGTCGCTGACGCTGGGACATCCACGGTGCCTTTCTGCCGTGAGATGGCTCCCCACGTACTCCAGGTCACGTCTGTCCACGGGGCATAACTCAGGAGGCCTGAAGCGGCACTTCACTGGAGCTCTCAGGGCCCTGGTTTTGAAAACAAAAAGTCAAATGAACGAATTATACACAGACCCAGAACACAGGGCAAGGAGACAGGCGATGGAGGACAGGGCTGGGAGAGCAAGTCTTAGCTCATGAAATATCCTGAGCTAAAGAAGAATGAACTGGACATTATGGACTGACTCTCTCACTACAACTGCAATAGGACCTTGGTGTAACCCAGTGTTAAAAATGTCATAACATGTTAAAACACTTAGTAATCACAATGGTAGTAAATATCAATAAATAACATTTTGATATAAGTTCATTAATAAGTTCATTAAACATGCTAAATAGTATTAAAACGTTGTTAAAATTATTTAAATAAAAGACGTTTTGAACGTATTTTTGTTTTTCACATTGAGTGACCAATCACAGAGTAGCTTATTGTGTTGGCCAATAAGGTCAAGGTTACGTGAGCTGTGTCCTGCGCAGCTCCGTGCTTTGCTCACTCTCATCAGACACTGATCAGAGAACTACTGCGTGTGGTTGTGGAAGCTAACGTGGAGAATCAGCATTTGATTTTCGGAGCTTGGTAAGCACAAGCCAACGCTAAAAGTATCAGAACTATCATAGCTGTTCATATGAGTGACCAAACGTTTGTTAAACTCTTCAGATTTTGAAGCTGCTGACTGCCGAGAGCTCACGGAACCCGGGAAACCCCGTAGCCTTGTTAGCACATGCGATACTGCATTGGAGAGTCCCATACACAATATGTGGTGTTAGCATAACAGGCTAAACGGCGCTAGCGGCCGAGCTAACTTCCGCTAGCTAGTTAGCCTTAAAAAAGCCCTTTTGGAGGAGAAAACGGTTAGCTATGGGTTTGATTATGTAAACAGTGATGTAACTAATAGGTGCAATGCACAGTATTGATTTTGGTTTGTAAAAAGAGTTATTTAAGTGCTCGTTTTTGCAGAAGCACATGTTGTTGTTATCTTAGCTTGGTTCTGAGCACTGTAAAACATTATTTCCAATTGTCAAATGCAAACTAATGTTGTTTTCTATTACTGTGATCCAAATTATTAATATTGTAAGTGTATGTGTATCCAAAATGCACTTTTTGAGTTATCTTAAAGGTGTATTAGCCATGCACTGTAAAATCTGAGCCTTGTAAGATTACTACTTGCCACAGATAAGCTATTTTATTTGGTTTATTTAAATGGTAATATGTAAAGACATATTTTTTTGAACTTAATTGTTGTACAACATATTTTTATTTGTGAGAATTGACTGTTTACAGTAGCACAAGTAGCATAGCTATATGGTACATTGTTTTAAGCTACTGTATTCTGGCCTTTTCTTTAGGTCAGGTTTTTTATTGGATTGAGGTTGAGAACTGCAGAGGATCATCTCTCCAGTACTGGATGGGAGCCAAACCCAGAGAGTCGGAACGAACCGGTAGCTTGTAACCCGACTGTACAAACACACTGAACATTGAAAGAACACTGAACATTTGCTTAAGAACACTGAACATTGAAAGAACACTGAACATTGAAGAACACTGAACATTGAAAGAACACTGAACATTGAAAAACACTGAACATTGAAAGAACACTGAACATTGAAAGAACACTGAACATTGAAAGAACATGAAAGATACCAAACACTGAACATTGTTAATAAAACAGACATGAATTACATGCTGATAGTCGATACAACTGCAAACCATTGAAAGAACCACTGAACAGTTTAGAAAAAACCCAACACTCGAAGGATCATTATGAAAAATGAAGTATTTAATCAACTTAGAACCTATTGAATATATGAACACATTGAAAAGAGTAATCTTTTGACAAAATAAGGAACTAAAAGAACTTAAACAAACGTTTCATATTTAATATTCTTATATTATTGTGACGAGAAACGTCGCGCTCTTTTTGTGTATTGTGATCCATAAAATGTTATAGGCTTTAGATCAACCAAAGAAACTACATGTCGAACTAGAAAATTAACTCATGAGTACCTCAAATCGTACTCATTTTATAGTCAAACTAAAACGCTGGCTAGTAGAGCTGTGCGACCTAGAGACAAAACAATCATAATTTAGATTCTGACGATCTATTTAAAATCATGAGACAAAGAGCAAAAAAAGAGAGCAAATGAGAATCGTCCATGTAAATAAACAACAATTACGACCAAGACCAGATCGAAATATGACACAGTGGTTAGAGTTTAGATCTGGACCCAGAGCCCGTGCCAGTCCCACAACTACTGATGAAATGTGGGACCAGGTATCCAGGCTCGTGACAAATACCGCAGTGCGCATACCAATACATCTACAGCGGTCTATTCATAAACAAGCTCGCAATAAACACAGCACAAAAAACCACGCATCATAGAGCAAATAAGTCCACCGTAGCGTTAAAAGTGGCCCACCCTAAACGCTGCTGAACTGAGGTATGATGAGACCTAGATGAGATACCGAGAGAGTAGAGAGAAATCTGAGATGTAGAGAGACTGAGAAGAGAGATAGAAGAAAAAGACTTGGAATAAGGCAGCGAAGCATAGAGGAATAAAGTATAGAAAGGAAACGTGAAAGACGGAAAGTGCACTAACTCAAAATATCATACCGCAACTCAAGTAAAAGGCTGAGAAGAAGCAGCCCGCACCCCCCCCCTCTTCCCACCACATGCTCCCCACACCTTCCCCCCTCCCCCCCGCCCCCCCCCCCACCCTCCCTGAGAAAAAGAGTAGCGCCCTTACGCGAATGCGGAGAACAATATAGGACGAGCGAACAGGAGGAACGGATGGGATGAGAGAAGAGAGAGTAGAGAGAATGAGGTAAGCAGCGTGGTTTATGTCGCGGACACACATTAACACGTTTGTACATCATAAATGAGCTTTTTTGTCATTTAAAGAATTCCACCAGTTCAGCGAGTGAGCGGCCTAGTAGCACACGTCGGTTCGGACACGACGTGCGCCGTGCGCTGGTCTTGAGTCAAGACAAAAGCCCATCGAACAGATTAATCGACTCAAACGAACAAACCTATATCTCGAATACTACGAGGCCTACCCACCAGCATAGTGTAGTATTTCTCTATGCCATACAGGAAAACATTTCTTATTCTTGAAGTTTCCTCCGTTCCTAGTCTGTGTGTTCACTCTTGGGCTCTGCAGATCTGCCTACCTTTCTGATTCTCTCATATTCCTTCATCTGTATTTCATTTGTCACAGGATCTTAACTAGGAGCGACCTAATGCGACAAGCGTCTCCACTAACCTATCAGAAAAGGATAAACGACTTGACACCTTGGTGTCTTCAACATTAGACTCTCTGACTAAATCGATTATGCCATAATTTGTGACCTTTATACGATACCCAAATCTTACACAGTCCACGACAAGCCAGCCACTATTTCATCTGTCGTCACACAAATACACTCGTCCAAAGAGGTTGCACGCGCTAATCATGTTCCGCTGGACGTCTACCTGGATCCACACAAAACACGCCTCCGTCGGGCCATCGAGCTGCCTGAGGATACAGGGATATCACAGATACCAAACGTCGTCCAATCAAGAGAGCGATGCATAGTTAGTTGGACCTAGAAAACCATAATCAGAAGCTTATGAAATAGTGCTTCTTTTTCCATAACTGAAAGACACGCAAATCTCAGTCTATTTCTACATTGGGCGGAAAAGTGCACGACAAAGATTAAAGAGAAAGAACCGAAAAAAAGAAGAAACAGAAGATGGCACCCAAGCAAGGAGAAAAGAGAGGTATCGAGCGAGTATACAGAGTAGGCCAGAAAACAAGAAAAAAGACGAAGGTAAAAAGAGTGAGTGAGTGAGTAAATAGAAAGATATAAAGAGACAAGAATAAGATAGCAAAAAAGAGAAGAAAAAATATAGAGAAGTAGAGAGAGGACGAAAAGAAGGAAAAGAGAGAAAAATAAAGAAGGCAAGAGAGCGAAAGAGAGAGAAAAAGGAGGAGAAAAGAGATGAGACGAAAACGACAACGATATACAAAGAGAGATGAGAGGAAAAGAGCAAGGAAGAAGCAAGAAAAAGAGAAAACACGATAAAAGTCATATGGAGGATAAAACGACGAAAGTAAGAGAAGAACAAAAGAGTAGAGAGAAGAGAGAAAAAAACAAGAAGAGAAAGAGCAGAGGTAGGTTGAATGACGTAAAGAGAGAGCTAGAAAAAGCAGAGCGAAGAGAAAAAAGACAAGGATGAGCGAGTATGGGATAAAGAAGACCAAGTATTAGCAAAAGAGAAAAGATAAAGAGAGAGAGAATAAAAAGAAGAGTAAAAGAGGAAGCAAAGGACAGAAGAAAGCAGAAGAGCAGAACAGTATAGAGGTAAAAGAAAGTAAAGTGAGCGATCAGATTAATGAGTAAGAGAACGAAAGAACAGAAACAAGAGAGAAGAAGTCAAAGGAAAAGGAGGGTCAAGGTGAAGAAGAGATAGAGATATAAAGGAGTGTCAGCGCGAAAAGAGAAAAAGTAAACGGAAGTAGGTAAGAGAAAATAAATAAAGAGAGAAAGATACAAGGAAGATCTAAAAGGAAGAGAGAAGAAAGAAGTAGAAATGGTAAAGAGACAAAAGAGAAACACGAGCGAAATACATGAGGAAAAGAGAAAGAGTGTAAGAGAATGAAAAGAATAGAGAGAGAGAAAGAAAACAGAGAGAAGAGAAAGAGAGAATGGTTGGAAAAATAATGAGAGATATCAGCATATAAAAAAGAGGTCGAAGGAGATATCGACAAAAAAGAAAGAGAAAGCAAAACGATTGAGACAAGTCTGTAAAAAGAAAATGGAGTGAGGAAGAAATACAAGAGAGAAGTAAAAAGAAGAGGAAAAGAGAGCATGAAGGAGTAAAGAAGAAAAGAACGCGAAAAACAGAGGAAGGATGTGGTGTAGAAAAAGAGAAGGGGAGACAGAGAAAGAAAAAGAGAAATATAGAAATAAAAAAGAGAAGAAGAAAAAGAGCGTGAAGGAGCGGAGAAGGGGAAGAAGATGAGAGAAAGTGTAAAAGATAGATGGAGTGATAAAAATGAGAGAGCCATAATAAAAGATGGATTGAAGCAAGGATGAGAGAGAGCGAGAGAAGAGAAGGAGCGGGCAAGCGAGGAAAGAGAGAGACAAAAGGGAGAGAGGAAAAAGCAGAGAGGGAAATAAAGAGTGTAAGAGAAAAGAAGAAAAAGGAAAAAAGAGATAGGGAGTTATGATAGAGAGAAAGATGTAGAGAAAGAAATACATAAAAGTAGAGTGAGATAAGAGAAATAAGAAGGAGGAAAAAATGAGATGCAAGAGAAAAGAAAGAAACAAAGGAAGAGAAAACAAATATAAGGAGATAAGAAGAGAGAAGCAAGGAAGCAAAAGTAAAAAATAGAGGAAAAAAAGAGACAAAAGAGAACAGAAAAGGAAAAGAAAGGAAAGAGAAAAGCAGAAGAAGGAGAGAGAAAAGCACGGGTGAGGAGTGAAAGAAAGAAGGAGAGAGAGAGAGAGAAAAGTTAAGAAATAAACATGAGAGGGATAAGTAGGACAAAAAGAGAGGAAAGAGAGAGATAAGAGAAAGAGAGCAGA
>CM076405.1:2299162-2334940 GCA_038363315.1 Mugilogobius chulae | reverse complement strand
TTAACCCCCCTCACTTTGGACACTTTAACCCCCTCACTGTGGACATTTAACCCCCTCAGTTTGGACACTTAACCCCCTCACTGTGGACACTTTAACCCCCTCATTTGGACACTATAACCCCCTCACTGTGGACACTTTAACCCCCTCACTTTGGACACTATAACCCCCTCACTTTGGACACTATAACCCCCTCACTGTGGACATTTAACCCCCCACTTTGGACCACTTTAACCCCCTCACTGTGGACACTTTAACCCCTCACTTTGGACACTATAACCCCCTCACTTTGGACACTTTAACCCCCTCACTTGGACACTTTAACCCCCTCACTTTGGACACTTTAACCCCCTCACTGGTGGACACTTTAACCCCCTCACTTTGGACACTTTAACCCCCTCACTTTGGACACTTTAACCCCTCACTTTGACACTTTAACCCCCTCACTTTGGCACTTTAAAACCCCCTCACTTTGGACACTTTAACCCCCTCACTTTGGACACTATAACCCCCTCACTTTGGACACTTTAACCCCTCACTGTGGACACTTTAAACCCCTCACTTGGACACTTAACCCCTCACTTTGGACAACTTTAACCCCTCACTGTGGACACTTTAACCCCTCACTTTGGACACTTTAACCCCCTCACTTTGGACACTTTAACCCCCTCACTTTGGAACTTTAACCCCCTCACTGGACACTGGTGGGACACTTTGGACACTTTAACCCCCTCACTTTGGCACTTTAACCCCCTCACTTTTGGGACACTATAACCCCCTCATCGTGGACACTTTAACCCCTCACTTTGGACACTTTAACCCCTCACTTTTGGACACGTTTTAACCCCTTCACTTTGGACACATATTAACCCACTCACTTTTATAACCCCTCACTGTGGACACTTTAGCCCTTGTGGACTTTAATAACCCCCTCACTGTGGACACTTTAAACCCCTCTCACATGTGGACACTTTAACCCCCTCACTGTGGACACTTTAACCCCCCTGACACTTTAACAGTTTGGACTTAACCCCCTCACTTGGACACTTTAACCCCCTCACTGTGGACACTTTAACCCCTCCTTGGACCCCCCTCACTTTGGACCTTTAACTTTTGGACACTTTACTCACGTCACCGCTGGAGCTGAGGAATGTGTTCCTGCACAGCCACACACGGTTGTTTCTTTTCTCTTTGCTAAAATCAGATCAGTTCAAAGCAGGAGAGAAACTTGAGACGGAGTTGTTTGTGTTGCAGTGTCAGTCATCTCCGTGAGTCCGTCCGCTCGGGTTTGGGAAGTGCTCCGGGTCAGAGGTCACAGGGTCAGAGGATGAAAAGTCACAGGTCAGCAGTCAAACACGTGTGTAAATAACCTGGAGAGTGCACACTGTCAGCGTCTGTCATTCTCCTGAGTCAAAGCTGTGTGAGTATCGAGACAAGGATCGAAGGGACAAAACTAAACTGCCTCATCAGTACAAATGTTTTTAATAGTAAAGTACTGGCTCCTCTTACGGCTGTGTGTGAGATTAAAGAAGGGTTTAGTGCAGGGTTGGTAAATTAAGATGAATGATTCTGAATTCTAGTAGTTTTAACCTAGACTAGAGAATATAGATAATAAGACTTTGCAGGATATAGAGTAAATTAAAACAAGTGGAGGGTCAGAGTTTGTCCAGGTCTGGGTTATTTCTCCTCTGCTGTTCTGTCTCTTTCTGTCCAGGTGCTGCCACTGAATTTCACATCCTGGCTGCTGCTGCCTGCTCTCGTCCTCCGTTATGCTGCTTCGATTGTCCTTTTTGCTCACTATTATTTTTATTTTGTTATAATGCCCTGAACAGGATTAAAAAACGTCTTTAGTTCCAACTGTTCCCGATGCTCTACTGCACTTTTTGGTGTACTACTCCCAGATACTTCTATTCCAAAATATTATTCTCAGGCGTGGCCTTTGGCCAGCTTTACTAGCCCGACCCCTCAACAAGAAGCTCCTCCCACAGCCAGACCAGTGGATGTACAGATCTTATGAGGTTTTGCACATTGAGAGGATGAGGTGTGTACTTACAGGCTCAACTAACAAAATTTGACAAAATGGCAGTAGGGCTGTAGTCAACCAAAGAAATTCTTGGTCGACTTAAGACATGTCCCATCAACCGATTAGTCGCTAAAGGGGCGAGTGGCTAAAGCTCTGAAGCTAAAAAAATATATAGTTTGATCTGACAATTTAATCTGACACAAAAAGGCAAAAGTACAATGGAGTAGACCAATGATTCGGTTCCACTCTTCAGCTAGACTAGAGTTTAGATTCTGGCCGAGCCCGAACCCAGGCCCGACAACTACCTGAGAAATGTGGGCTGGCCAGTTCGGGCTAACACGTAGAGGCCGCACTGAACACGTGCGCTTCGAGGATGATTGACAGCCGCGTCAGAAACACAGCACAAAACCACCGCTGTGACAAACGAGTGTTTAAGGTGGCCAACTATAGCGGCGCGGAAGTCTGATGCACCGCACCGCGCGGAGTGAGGAGAGAGAGAGAGAAGACTTGTGCAAGGTAAAGAGAAAGGAGAACAAAGACAGGGAATGCCGTCTTTCATCCCCGCGGATCAAGTAAAAGGTGAGGAACAAGAGAGAAAAGTGCGCATGTTACACGCGCGGGAGAAAAGAAGAAACAAGAGGGAGAGAGAGAGAAAGAGAGGAATGTGCGGTGGAGAAGCACTTTTAGCTGCGAGACCATGGATCTATTATAGGGATGCACCGATCCAGGCTTTTTCTGTCCGATATCGATCCCGATATTTGACTTTAACTATCTGCCGATACTCGATATCAACCGATACCAGTGAAACGACTGAAATTGCTTCTTTTTTCTATAAAAACCTAATACATTTGGTCATACTGGGTTATGTAACTGTTGTTTAGTGTAAGTCACAACTTAACGAACTTAATCTGAATAAAATGTCCAATTTTAATGAATTGCTATGGATCAACACCAGCCTGTAAATTAGTCTTATTATGTCCAATTAAATGCACAGCACGATATCGGCTGAACGATATCATTGAGCCGATACCCGATCCAGCAAAATGTCCTGGATCGGCACCGATATCCGATCCAGGTATCGGATTCGTGCATCCTAATCTATTATATTTCTGGAACAGTATTGCTTGCTTGCAGCCGTTGTAAATCAGCCCAGTGGCCGCTCCATGGTACTGCAGCAGGAAAATGCCTCTACAGGCTAGAAAGGATTTTTTTCCCTAGAGCTCAATGCAAACACAAACCTCCCGTGTTCGCCAGAAACAGCATCTACAGCTTTAAGAACTGACCGACTTTGCGGCGATTCTTACCTATAGGTTCACATCATAAACTTTTTTCCGGTTCAAAAGGTTTTAGTTTCGTATAAAAACGGCTTTTTAAGCTTTAGCTTCGGCTACGCTGCTAACACTGTAACTGCCGCTCTGATTGGTCAGAACGGTCACGTGTGAGCTTTCGGCTTCTTTCGGATTCACTCGGGCTCGAGCTCGTGTCGCTCCTCGCAGGGGAGTTATGGGGGAACAAAACTGCGCATGCTCCATAGCTGTAGAGCACTAGCAAAGGCTAAAGCTAACGTCCATATTGGCAACGAACGCCAGTGAGCAAAAGCCATTGACGCACAGCGCCCGCCATCTTTGATCACCGGGGCTTGGGGCGAGACACACTTACATTAAACACGTTGGACATCATAAGAAGCTTTTTCTGTCATTAAAATGCCACAGTTCAGTGAGTGGGGGGGCGGGCACTCTTCGGGCTCGGGCTTAGGCACAGGCTCGGTCGGGTTCGGGACACGACGGCTCGGGCTGGGTCGACTGATACAAATTTCGGTCGACTAAAGCCCCATCGACCGATTAATCGACTAAACGACTAAAGAACTACAGCCCTACATGCAGCCATTTCTGACACATTAGAACATATAACTTATCCAACATTCCTTAGTGTAATTTTTTTTTTATTTTTTTTTTACATTTTTAAATAATTTATTAGAAAATGCATCTGCTGTTTGCCATTGTCAGCTGTAGTACAACATTATTAAATTTTATTTTGGCTTTCAGGCGCGTCTGGTGTAAAAACTTTAACAAAATATATTGTTTTGATTTTTTAATTTTTTTTTGTATTATTATATATTTTTTTGTATTTTTAAATATTTTTATTTTGCTTATGTTGTGTAGTTTTTCGCTTTTAAATTAATCTTTTTTTTTTTTTCTGAGCACTTCTAGTTTGATTGTGTTTTTGTGTTGTGTGTCAGGGAGGGTTGGTGTGTAAAAAAAAAGGTATGTACAGCCATTACTGATTTTTCTACGTGTCATACTGTATGTATATCCCTGTTGGAAAATAAAATTATGAAAAGAAAAAAAAATCTTTAGTGTTTTGTCTCCCCGCTTCTTGTTGTCCAGACATAATGTGACATAATCCATTAAAAAGGCAAAAGTCAAGGTTTGACAGATACTGTGTGAGTCTCTCGTGAAGCTCTGAGGCGATTTGGAGCTTTATAAAGTAAACTTGGCTGATGTTTAACTATAATAAATATATTTAGCAGAGACACTGTCACAGCAAACAGAGTCAGTGTGTTTTATTTTCTTTACAACGTGAATGTTCCTGCTCTGCTCCAAACCAGAACCAGAACTAAACGAGTCCAGGGCTGAAGGTGGATCTGAGCAGGACTCTCAGGTCTTTGGACATAATGAGTTCATAATGAGGCTAATTTAAACCTGCTGAAGACTCTCTGACCTACATTCACACAAACCTGTTCTCCCACATGTTTCTGTCTCTGCTCGGCCTCAAGGACAAACTGACCTGAGTCTAAAAACTGGTTCCAGGTCTAAAACAGCACTAGACACAGGCTTTGGTCCGTTTGGAGAGGTTCCAGGGTCTAAAACAGCACTAGGACATGAGCTTTGGTCCGTTTGGAGAGGTTCCAGGGTCTAAAACAGCATTAGGACAGAGGCTTTGGTCCGTTTGGGAGGTTCTAGGGTCTAAAAACAGCACTAGGACAGAGGCTTTGGTCCGTTTGGGGAGTTCTAGGGTCTAAAACAGCACTAGGACAGAGGCTTTGGTCCGTTTGGGGAGGTTCTAGGGTCTAAAACAGCACTAGGACAGAGGCTTTGGTCGTTTGGGGAGGTCTAAGGGTCTAAAACAGCACTAGGACAGAGGCTTTGGTCGTTTGGGGAGGTTTAGGGTCTAAAACAGCACTAGACAGAGGCTTTGGTCCGTTTGGGAGGTCTAGGGTCTAAAACAGCACTACGACACAGGGCTTTAGTCCGTTTGGGGAGGTTTCTAGGGTCTAAAACAGCACTGGGACAGAGGCTTTGGTCTGTTTGGAGAGGTCCCAGGGTCTAAAAACAGCACAGGACACAGGCTTTTGGTCCGTTTGGGGAGGTTCCAGGGTCTAAAACACAGAGGCTTTGGTCCGTTTGAGAGGTTCCAGGGTATAAAACAGGCTTTGGTCTGTTTGGAGAGGGCCCAGGGTCTAAAACAGCTCGGCTCATACATTCGGCTGCTAGAATATCAATATTTTTGCACATAACTTAGTTTAAATCTGTCAAACAACTGTATTCTGCACACAAAAAATTACTAACACACTTTATTTCTTTTATCAAAGTTCTCTGTTCAAACAAACCTTACTTTTTCTCATTTTATCGACGTTTGTGACCCGCAGAGTTAGAAAATGACCGTGTTTGATGTGATTGAGTAAACTAAAGACAAAGAAACACAGTAGGTCTCCTTTAAAGCCTCCTCTGAGCTCCAAACATCTGTGTGAAAGCTCATTGGCCAATAACGTCGTGATGTAACGTGAACAAACCCTGTTCTGTGAGGAATTATAATTGAATAAATACAGAGCTGCTCCCTGTTTGCCTCCAGTCCTGTGTTTTACTCTGAAGTTATGAAACAACAGGGACTATTTTTCCAAAAAACCTCCGCTCACTCTTCACAACAGCAGTGTGTTATAATCCGGAATTAAAACCGGATGTTTGGATGAAAGAAGAGTCCTGGCTCTGGAGTATTCTGAGTGAGTCTGCTGTACTTTTAACAGAAAGAACCATGTCTCAAGAAAGTCTCAAATGCCTCAAGTCAGAGCCCCACAAGTCCAAGTCAAGACCAAAGTCAGAGTCCCCACAAGACCAAGTCAAGACCCGAAGTCAGAGTCCCACAAGTCCAAGTCAAGACCAAAGTCAGCTCAGTCCAAGTCAAGCCAAAGTCAGAGCCTCACAAGTCCAAGTCAAGACCAAAGTCAGAGCCTCACAAGTCCAAGTCAAGACCAAAGTCAGAGCCTCACAAGTCCAAGTCAAGACCAAAGTCAGAGCCTCACAAGTCCAAGTCAAGACCAAAGTCAGAGCCCCACAAGTCCAAGTCAAGACCAAAGTCAGAGCCTCACAAGTCCAAGTCAAGACCAAAGTCAGAGTCCCACAAGTCCAAGTCAAGACCAAAGTCAGAGCCTCACAAGTCCAAGTCAAGACCAAAGTCAGAGCAACACAAGTCCAAGTCAAGACCAAAGTCAGAGCCCCACAAGTCCAAGTCAAGACCAAAGTCAGAGCCTCACAAGTCCAAAGTCAAGACCAAAGTCAGAGCCTCACAAGTCCAGTCAAGACTAAAGTCAGAGCCTCACAAGTCCAAGTCAAGACCAAAGTCTGAGCCACACAAGTCCAAGTCAAGACCAAAGTCAGAGTCTCAGAAGTCCAAGTTCAAGACCAAAAGTCAGAGCCCCACAAGTCCAAGTCAAGACCAAAGTCAGAGTCTCAGAAGTCCAAGTCAAGACCAAAGTCAGAGTCCACAAGTCCAAGTCAAGTCCAAGTCAAGACCAAAGTCAGAGCCTCACAAGTCCAAGTCAAGACCAAAGTCAGAGCCTCACAAGTCCAAGTCAAGACCAAAGTCAGTCACAAGTCCAAGTCAAGACCAAAGTCAGAGCCTCACAAGTCCAAGTCAAGACCAAAGTCAGAGCCCCACAAGTCCAAGTCAAGACCAAAGTCAGAGCCCCACAAGTCCAAGTCAAGACCAAAGTCAGAGCAAGTCCAAAGTCAGAGCCACACAAGTCCAAGTCAAGACCAAAGTCAGAGCCTCACAAGTCCAAGTCAAGACCAAAGTCAGACCCCACAAGTCTCAAAAGTCCAAGTCAAGAAGACCAAAGTCAGAGCCCACAAGTCCAAGTCAAGACCAAAAGTCAGAGTCCCACAAGTCCAAGTCAAGACCAAAGTCAGAGTCCACAAGTCCAAGTCAAGACCAAAGTCAGAGCCTCACAAGTCCAAGTCAAGACCAAAGTCAGAGCCCCACAAGTCCAAGTCAAGACCAAAGTCAGAGCCCCACAAGTCCAAGTCAAGACAAAGTAGAGCCTCACAAGTCCAAGTCAAGACCAAAGTCAGAGCCCCACAAGTCCAAGTCAAGACCAAAGTCAGAGCCCCCAAGTCCAAGTCAAGACCAAAGTCAGAGCCCCATCAACGCGTCCAAGTCAAGACCAAAGTCAGAGCCCCACAAGTCCAAGTCAAGACCAAAGTCAGAGCCCCACAAGTCCAAGTCAAGACCAAAGTCAGAGCCACAAGTCCAAGTCAAGACCAAAGTCAGAGCCTCACAAGTCCAAGTCAAGACCAAAGTCAGAGCCCACAAGACCAAGTCAAGACCAAAGTCAGAGCAACACAAGTCCAAGTCAAGACCAAAGTCAGAGCCTCACAAGTCCAAGTCAAGACCAAAGTCAGAGCCCCACAAGTCCAAGTCAAGACCAAAGTCAGAGCCTCAGAAGTCCAAGTCAGACCAAAGTCAGAGCCACACAAGTCCAAGTCAAGACCAAAGTCAGAGTCCCACAAGTCCAAGTCAAGACCAAAGTCAGAGCCACAAGTCCAAGTCAAGACCAAAGTCAGAGCCCCACAAGTCCAAGTCAAGACCAAAGTCAGAGCCCCACAAGTCCAAGTCAAGACCAAAGTCTGAGCGTCCACAAGTCCAAGTCAAGACCAAAGTCAGAGCCTCATCCATATAAATCAGTAAAATCTTCACAGTCAGTGTAGTATCGGCTGATATTCATGTGTCAATACTAAGGCTGGGCACTTAATTTCATCTGTGATTATATCTCGATATGACAAAATGTGATTATGTAATTGCAAACATGTACAATTATTGCCCGTTATTGTTTGAAATGTGTTGTGTGGGGATGTTGTGGGTGGAGTTTAGAGGATGTTGCCAGGAATCCAGAACCCACACTTCAGCAAACTGTGAAGAGTGGGTCTGGTCACCACGCCCCCCGCCTGTGTTTCAGGTCAAATCTACATGGTACCGGGCAATCAGATGAGTTTATTTGTGTGACGCAGATGAAACAAAGGAGCTGATTGGTCGTCTGTCATTTAGACCAAACTCAAACTTCACTCACCTCATATTAAAAAAGTTCTTTGCTTTTTGCTTCGCTCATTAATTCTGCAGAAATCTGCTATGTTTTTTCAGTTCCACGTGAGATTTTTTCAATGTATTTTTTCGTCGAAAGCAGCCATGTTGGTTTTCACATGGCAGACCATGCGTGTCTCTGATTGGCTCATTAATCTGTCAATCACGGCTACAGAAATTTGAAAGAGGGACACGGTGGCCAGACGATATATTTTTTTATTTATCGTCTGGATTTTTCAGGCAATAGGGGATGAGCTTCACTAAACAAGTTACTTTTGAAAGTAACAACACCGAACACTGCTGTAAGACGATATCTGGTGTGTGTTGAGGTAGAACTGTTCAGTACCTGGGGTGTGTTTTGGTAGAACTGTTCAGTACCTGGTGTGTGTTGAGTATAGAACTGTTCAGTACCTGGTGTGTGTTGAGGCAGAACTGTTCAGTACCTGGTGTGTGTTGAGCTAGAACTGTTCAGTACCTGGTGTGTGTCGAGGTAGAACTGTTCAGTACCTGGTGTGTGTTGAGTATAGAACTGTTCAGTACCTGGTGTGTGTTGAGGCAGAACTGTTCAGTACCTGGTGTGTGTTGAGGTAGAACTGTTCAGTACCTGGTGTGTGTTGAGTATAGAACTGTTCAGTACCTGGTGTGTGTTGAGTATAGAACTGTTCAGTACCTGGTGTGTGTCGAGGTAGAACTGTTCAGTACCTGGTGTGTGTTGAGTATAGAACTGTTCAGTACCTGGTGTGTGTGTTGAGGTAAAACTGTTCAGTACCTGGTGTGTGTTGAGGCAGAACTGTTCAGTACCTGGTGTGTGTCGAGGTAGAACTGTTCAGTACCTGGTGTGTGTCGAGGTAGAACTGTTCAGTACCTGGTGTGTGTTGAGGTAGAACTGTTCAGTACCTGGTGTGTGTTGAGGTAGAACTGTTCAGTACCTGGTGTGTGTCGAGGTAGAACTGTTCAGTACCTGGTGTGTGTCGAGGTAGAACTGTTCAGTACCTGGTGTGTGTTGAGGTGGAACTGTTCAGTACCTGGTGTGTGTTGAGGTAGAACTGTTCAGTACCTGGTGTGTGTCGAGGTAGAACTGTTCAGTACCTGGTGTGTGTCGAGGTAGAACTGTTCAGTACCTGGTGTGTGTCGAGGTAGAACTGTTCAGTACCTGGTGTGTGTTGGGTAGAACTGTTCAGTACCTGGTGTGTGTTGAGTAGAACTGTTCAGTACCTGGTGTGTGTGTTGAGGTAGAACTGTTCAGTACCTGGTGTGTGTTGAGGGAGAACTGTTCAGTACCTGGTGTGTGTTGAGGGTAGAACTGTTCAGTACCTGGTGTGTGTGGGTAGAACTGTTCAGTACCTGGTGTGTGCTGAGGTAGAACTGTTCAGTACCTGGTGTGTGTTGAGGTAGAACTGTTCAGTACCTGGTGTGTGTTGAGGTAGAACTGTTCAGTACCTGGTGTGTGTTGGTAGAACTGTTCAGTACCTGGTGTGTGTTGGTAGAACTGTTCAGTACCTGGTGTGTGTTGAGGTAGAACTGTTCAGTACCTGGTGTGTGTTGAGGTAGAACTGTTCAGTACCTGGTGTGTGTTGAGGTAGAACTCCGGGTGCGGGTCCCGGCTGTACTGGACCAGGCTCACGTGGACTTTGTCGGGTCCGATGTCGAAGGACTTGACCAGGATTTCCAGGAACGCTCGGACTTTGGCGAAGTTTGAGACGCCGATGCTGTAAGAGCCGTCCACCAGGAGAACCACGTCTGCCTGGACGTCCACGCCCAGAGAACATTCTGACAGAGAGAGAGAGGGGGGGGAGGGAGAGAGAGAGAGAGAGGGAGGAGAGAGAGAGAGAGAGAGAGAGAGAGAGAGAGAGAGAGAGAGAGAGAGAGAGAGAGAGAGGAGAGAGAGAGAGGGAGGAGAGAGAGAGAGGAGGAGAGAGAGAGGGGGAGGAGAGAGAGAGAGAGAGAGAGGTAGAGAGAGAGAGAGAGAGAGAGAGAGGAGAGAAAGAGGGAGAGAGAGAAAGAGAGAGGAAGAGGAGAGAGAGGGAGAGAAGAGAGAGAGAGAGAGAGAGAGGAGAGAAAGAGAGAGAGAGAGAAAGAGAGAGGGAGAGGAGAGAGAGAGAGAGAGAGAGGGAAGGGGGGAGGGAGAGAGAGAGAGAGAGAGAAAGAGAGAAGGGGGAAAGAGAGGAAGAGAGGGAGAGGAGACAGAAGGGAAGAGAGAAAGAATGAAGGGAGAGAGAGGAGAAAGAGAGAGGGAGAGAGAGGAGGGGAAGAGAGGAGAGAGAGAGGAGACAGATAGAGGGAGAGAGAGAAGAGAGGGATAGAGAGAGGAGGGGAAAGAGAGAGAGAAAAAGGGAGAAAGGAGAGCGAGAGAGAAGGAGAGAGAGAAGGGGAGAGAGGGAGAATGAAAATGGAAGAGGGGAGAGAGAAAGGAGAGAAAGGGGGAAACAGTTGGAGAAAGCAAGAAAGAGAGACAAGAGAAGAGAGAGCAAAAGACAAAGAAAGGAGAAATAGAAAAAGAGAGAGAAAGGGATGAGGGGAAAGAGAGAAACGGGTCATTATTTAATTTAAATTTATGTTATGCTCAAGTCCTGATTTGGTTCTGTTTTTAATCCTGTGTTCAGGTTTTGGCCTGATTCAGCCCTGATTTTAGTCTTGCCTTACTCTGGTTTTAGTCTTGTTATAACCTAATTCTAGTCCGTCCCATTTCAGTCCTGTTTTTACTGTGATAAAAGTCCTGTTTCAGTCTTGGTTTAGTCCTGTTTAAGTCCTGCTTTAGTCCTGTTTAGTCCAGTTTCCAGGCCAGCTTCAGCCCTGTTTTAGTCCAGTTTCTAGCCCTGTTTCAGTCCTGTTTTAGTCCTGTTTCAGTCCTGTTTCAGTCCTGTTTTAGTCCTGTTTCAGTCCTGTTTCAGTCCTGTTTTAGTCCTGTTTTAGTCCTGTTTTAGTCCTGTTTTAGTCCTGTTTTAGTCCTGTTTTAGTCCTGTTTCAGTCCTGTTTCAGTCCTGTTTTAGTCCTGTTTCAGTCCTGTTTTAGTCCTGTTTCAGTCCTGTTTTAGTCCAGTTTCCAGCCCAGCTCCAGCCCTGTTTAAGTCCTTCTTTAGTCCTGTTTTAGTCCTGTAACCCTAACCCTGGCCCAGCTCCAGCCCTGTTCTTACCCACAGACACTTGCAGAGGCAGCGTGACGGTCAGAGCTGACTCGTACACACTGGAGGTCAGATCTTTGAGAGCGTAGAGGTAAACCTTGTAGAACGTCTGTGGACTCAGGTCTCTCACCAGGGCCGAGGTGGTCTGAGCGGGGACATACAGCTCCTGCGTGTTTCCCTCTCCGGACGCCGGCACCACCTGAAGCCTGTAGCCCGTCACGTCAGAGGGAGACGGCTGCCAGCTCACACGCAGAGACTTGGACAGAACCTCCACGATGTCCAGGTTAGTGGCCGGCTCCACCACTGCACAGACACGAGACAGGGTTAGGACGGAGTAATATGGACTAGACTTTATCATGATGCTGTACAAATAGGGGTATAACGATTGATGCTCAAAAGCTATGATTCCGCATCGTACACTGTCTCGATGCGGCACGATGCAGGGCCGCTTTAATAATATTATTAAAAGAACCCCGCAGATGCGTCCCGTTGGTCTGTGTAGCGCACCAAATCCGCGCTACACATTGGCGCTTGTGACGGAGCTGGCCCTGACAAAGCCGCAGCGCCGTCCCAAACTTAAGCCGCCCCACACCCACACACGCGCTCACCACTTACCTGCTTCTTCATTCATCTCGTTCCCCATCCTTCCGTGCCGTTTTCGCCAGGTCCATTGTCCAAAAACCACCGCAGTCGTCTTGGGTGCACACTAGGCTTCTGTTAAACCATTAATATCCATAGTTTTTACCGCGGTCAAACTTTTTCCCAGTATCCATCTTCCATTCACGAGTCCCAACTGTCAAACAGAGCGCTCCGCTAACTTCCGGGTTATATTGCGTCAAGCGCGCGTCATTAGCGTCTGACGTAATAGTGACGTCACCGCAAAATGTTTATTTTTAGCACGAAATAAATAAAATTAATTCTTGTGAGAGTGTTACAGGTGCAGTGACGCAAGTGTTTTGTCAAGTATTTTTTTGTGAATATTTCAATAGTTGTAAAATGATAAATAATTGTAGTTAATGGCAGAAACTATTGATTTTTGTGTTAATTGGCTTGTGGGAGGAGCCTTGGGCTTTAAAAGGGAGCCAGCCTCTCTCCCTCTGTCATTCTGTGTCTGGGGCTGTTACGGAGAAGGTAACTATGGAGAGCCTTTATGAATTATGAAACTTTTTGCTATGTTTGTAAAATATGTAAATAATTGTGTGTTATCACTGTTTTTGTATAGCACGTCAACTTTTTGGGAACGTTGAGCAATAATAAATTTAAAAAACATCCTTCTGACTACGCCATCATTATTGTCACAACTTAAGAACCCTCACATATGGTGTCAGAAGTGGGATGGCTGGTCGAAGAAAGAGAAAAGGGCTCCGTTCCCAAAGAAAGTTTGAAGAGGATGATGAGGATCTGGCCGGGACATCGGTCCATGAACTGAGTGGTGCAGCTGTGCAACCAATCCATGAGCTCGTTGGCTTGATGAAGGACTTCATGTCGAGTCAAAAGGAGAGAGAGGAGGGTCTATTGGAAGAGATCCGCAACCTCCGTGGGACACACCGCTCACCCTCGCCATCAGCTAGATCTGCTCAGGGGAGCAGCAGCATGGGCAGTCCTAGTCCGCGACTGGCGCTGCCAACTCCAGTGGCTCCAAGACGACCTCAGGGTGAGTCAACAGCACTGCACCGACCACTCGCAGAGGAGTCCGGTCATCCGGATTTTGCGCCACCTTCGGAGTGGAGACCATATGCTGTGGAGCCAAAGATCCCTCCGTATCAGACTGGAGAAGACATTGAAAATTATCTACTGAGGTTCGAGAGAATCGCAAAGACTTGGAAATGGCCAGAGACTGAGTGGGCGTGTCGCCTCGTGCCACTTCTGTCCGGAAAAGCTCTGGAAGCATATACTGCCATGGATGAGGATGAGGCTCACTGCTACAGAGATCTGAAAGCTGCATTGCTGGTAAAGTTTGATGTTTCCCCAGAGACTTACCGGCAGCGCTTCCGATCGACCATCGTGCCCTCACGAGAGACTCCAACGGAGACCTACCATCGCCTTAAAAGCCAGTACCGGCGGTGGGTTCGTCCAGATCAGCTCACCAAGGAGCAAATCGGAGAGCTCATCATCCTGGAGCAGCTTCTTCATGTCCTGCCTTCTGATGTCCGCACCTGGGTGAAGGAGCATGAACCTGAGGATGGCCTGACTGCAGCAAAGTTGGCGTTGCAGTATCAGAACGCTCGCCGAGGGGGTCCACCACGCTTCATCTCAGCACCTCGACGATTCCATCAGCCTGCTCCAGCTCGACCCAACAGAGAAACCAATCAGGACACTCGAGGTACTCCCAGCTCTGCCACAACTCAGCAAGCACCTGGTAAGCCCATCGTTTGTTATTACTGTCAGCAGCCAGGTCACAAGGCCTCTGTGTGTCCAGTACGCAGAGACAAACTCACTGGCGCTTGCTATGCACCACGTGTGGAGAAACTGGTACCCACTCAGAGCTTGAAAGAGCGCACAATGAAAACTGTGACTCTGAATGGCCAGCAGGTGACAGCACTGTTAGACAGTGGCAGTTTTACTTCTCTAGTAAAGAAGAGCCATATACCTGTGAACTGTGTTGATTATAGCCTGAAAACTGATATTGTGTGTGTTCATGGTGATAGTCATGCATATCCTAAATCTGAAGTGTCTGTGATAATTGACGACCAACCTTATCTCATGACTGTTGCTGTGGTAGATAACTTACCTGTTGATCTTGTCCTCGGTACCGATTTACCTGTACTGTTAGACCTTTTGCAGAAAATGGAATGTGAAAATGTGTGTGATGTGAATGATGTGACTGGCAATGTCTCATGTCCTGTAGTCACTCGGGCTCAGGCAAAGGCTGGTGTTGAACCCCTGCCTGACCTAGATGATGGTCTGGTTGAGGGGGGAACCAAAGGGCCAAGAAAGTCTAAACGTCAGAGACGATTTGAGAAAAAACTAATGCTAACTGATCAGAATGCAGAGAGTTTGAATGTTGATGAACTGTGGAATGTACCTGAAAATATTGCAGAACTACAGAAACAAGATGTGACTTTGAAAACCTGTTTTGAAAAACTTGAAGCTAATGCTAATGTTAATGCTAATGTTACTGGTAAAGAACAGTTCACTGTTGTTGATGGTGTGTTGTATGTCTCTGATGGTACTCAAAAACGTCTGGTTGTCCCTGCACCTTGTAGACAGCTCGTAATGCAGGTAGCACATACACTTCCTTGGGCTGGGCATTTTGGCCGCCACAAGACCTACTTGCGCGTTAGTGCTCGTTTTTACTGGCCTCGTATGTACCAAGACATTCAGGCATATTGCACCACATGCCCCATTTGCCAAAAAACAGCTCCAACTCGTAAGTCAGATCGCGCTCTCCTCCATCCATTGCCCGTCATCTCCACGCCATTCCGCAGAATAGCTATGGACATTGTTGGCCCATTAGTTAAGAGTGCTCGGGGTCATCAGTACATACTTGTAGTTTGTGACTATGCCACCAGATACCCTGAGGCCTTTCCACTCCGCACAATCACTGCTCCTGCTGTTCTCCGTGTACTGATCCAGTTGTTCTCCAGAGTCGGGATCCCAGATGAAATCCTGACCGATCAAGGGACTAATTTCACCTCTCGTCTTTTGCAGTTATTTCACAAGCAGCTGGGGATCACTGCCCTGCGAACGACACCATATCATCCTCAAACCGACGGTCTCGTCGAGCGGTTCAACCAGACGCTGAAGAGAATGCTTCAAAAGTTTGTGAGCGACACAGGAAAGGACTGGGACCGATGGCTGCCGTTTGTCCTCTTCGCCTATCGGGAGGTACCACAGTCTTCCACTGGGTTTTCGCCATTTGAGCTCCTGTACGGATGGGACGTCCAGGGACCTTTGGACCTGCTGAGTAAAGCGTGGACATCTACAGAGTCCAAGACGAGTGAGCAGGGATCGTCCAGTACGTGCTGCAGATGAGGGACCGGCTGGCCAGGTACCGGGACGAGGCTGAAGAAAACCTGAAAGAGGCTCAGAGGAAGCAGAAGACCTGGTATGACCAGCAAGCCAGACAGAGAGACTTCCAGCCAGGTCAAAAAGTCCTCCTTCTGCTCCCCTCCTCCAACAGCAAGTTGTTGGCAAAGTGGCAAGGTCCATACACCATCTCTCGACGGATGGGACCAGTCACATATGAGATCCTTCAACCGGAGAAGAAGAAACCACGGCAAACCTACCACGTCAATCTCCTGAAAGAGTGGAAAGAGACCCTGTCGTGGCTCCAAAGGCAGCGCTCATGGTGAGACGTGTGGAAGTAGAGGAAGAGGAGGACCCCGGTGTTCCAGTCGTCACCGCAGCCTCAGAACCCCTCGTGGCCCATCTCTCTACAGACCAAGCTGCTGACCTTCTAGAAGTCTTCAAAGACATGCCATCGCTGTTCACTGCAGAGCCCGGCAAGACGACGCTGATTGAGCACGTGATCCGACTGAAGGACAAGAATCCAGTCCGCCAGCGTCCTTACCGTGTCCCTCAGCAGCTGGTGGCCCAACTCCGGCAAGAGATCGAGTCCATGCTTGAGCTTGGAGTGATCGAACCATCGACGTCTGAGTGGTGCAGTCCTGTCGTCATCGTTTTCAAGAAAGACGGCTCCTTGCGCATCTGCATCGATTTCCGCAAACTCAACTCCATCTCAGAGTTCGATGCGTACCCGATGCCAAGGATAGACGACCTTCTAGATCGCATTGGCTCAGCAGCCTACATCACCACTCTGGATCTGTGTAAAGGCTATTGGCAGGTGCCGCTTGAGACGTCCAGCAGACCCTACACAGCCTTTCGAACACCAGCCGGACTGTTCCAGTTCACTGTTATGCCTTTCGGCTTACATGGCGCCCCTGCAACATTCCAGCGTCTTATGGACAAGGTGCTCCAGGGTTGTGAAGATTTCAGCGCAGCTTACCTTGACGACGTGGTGATCTTCAGCAGGACCTGGGAGGAACATGTCCAGCACCTCAGATCAGTCCTGGAGAAGATTCAGGCTGCTGGACTGACCCTGAACGTTGCCAAGTGTGAGTGGGCTCGTCGCGAAACCCGTTATCTGGGCTATCAGCTTGGAAGAGGAGAGGTGCGACCACAGATGGATAAGGTTGAAGCTATCCAGAAGTGCCCTCGTCCCCGAACCAAGAAGCAGGTGCGATCCTTCCTTGGCCTCGCTGGATGGTATCGAAGGTTCGTTCCACAATTCGCCACGATCGCCGCACCACTCACCGCCTTAACAACGAAGGACAAGAAAAACCCAGTGATGTGGACAGATGAGTGTGAAGCAGCCTTCAACACACTGAAAACTCTTCTCTGTTCTTCTCCAGTGCTGCGCAGCCCTGACTTCAACCGTCGCTTCCTGGTGCAAGTAGATGCCTCTGAGGTGGGTCTGGGAGCTGTCCTTACCCAGGGGGAGTCCGACGCTCAGCAGCCCATCTTGTACCTGAGCAGAAAGCTACTGCCCAGAGAATCCAGATACTCAGTGGTCGAGAAAGAAGGTCTGGCCATCAAGTGGGCTCTGGAAAGCCTAAAATACTACTTACTTGGAAGAGAGTTTGATCTGGAGACGGACCATCGAGCTCTAACATGGATCAATTCAATGAAGGATCACAATGGCCGATTGACTCGCTGGTACCTCTCGCTGCAACCCTTCAAGTTTGTGGTCCGACATCGATCTGGCAGATCCAACTTGGTAGCAGACTACCTGTCCAGGTTGCCAAGACTTTGTCAACCTTCAGGAGGAGGAGGATGGTGTGACGGAGCTGGCCCTGACAAAGCCGCAGCGCCGTCCCAAACTTAAGCCGCCCCACACCCACACACGCGCTCACCACTTACCTGCTTCTTCATTCATCTCGTTCCCCATCCTTCCGTGCCGTTTTCGCCAGGTCCATTGTCCAAAAACCACCGCAGTCGTCTTGGGTGCACACTAGGCTTCTGTTAAACCATTAATATCCATAGTTTTTACCGCGGTCAAACTTTTTCCCAGTATCCATCTTCCATTCACGAGTCCCAACTGTCAAACAGAGCGCTCCGCTAACTTCCGGGTTATATTGCGTCAAGCGCGCGTCATTAGCGTCTGACGTAATAGTGACGTCACCGCAAAATGTTTATTTTTAGCACGAAATAAATAAAATTAATTCTTGTGAGAGTGTTACAGGTGCAGTGACGCAAGTGTTTTGTCAAGTATTTTTTGTGAATATTTCAATAGTTGTAAAATGATAAATAATTGTAGTTAATGGCAGAAACTATTGATTTTTGTGTTAATTGGCTTGTGGGAGGAGCCTTGGGCTTTAAAAGGGAGCCAGCCTCTCTCCCTCTGTCATTCTGTGTCTGGGGCTGTTACGGAGAAGGTAACTATGGAGAGCCTTTATGAATTATGAAACTTTTTGCTATGTTTGTAAAATATGTAAATAATTGTGTGTTATCACTGTTTTTGTATAGCACGTCAAACTTTTTGGGAACGTTGTAAATACTTCCTGCTTCTGAAGAGTGCAGACGCTTTTACTGCTTGCTCCTGCTGCTTTCCTTCTTTACTTGCTTTTTAATTATTTATTCAATCAAATTCATCTATAGATCCTGGGATATATCATCATTTTATAATTTTTAACCAAACAAATACTTTTAAGATTATTTTTGGATGTTTTTATTCGTCTGACGAGCCAGCGACATGTCCGAGGGAAGAAACCAAACAAACTGTGAACACTGTCGGAGATATCAACATGAAATTAACGAGCTACAAGCACGGATATTTGCCTTAGAATCTGGAAAAGGACTAAACAAGACGCTTCCAGTATCATCCAGCGGTAAGAAGCAAACAATTTCTAAAGAAAACAGAAATTTGGTGCTAGATGATGTTGTGTCTTTCCCGAAACTTTCAAAAGACCAACTTGGCACAAAGCCAAAACGAAAAGACAGTTTCTACATAATGCCTGAAATAAAGCTTACAAACAGATTTTTACCACTGTCACAATCTGAATTTAAACAAAGAGAAGATGAGTTACTTTCACAAAAAAGAAGCCGTAATGTCGTCATAAGGGAGCTGGCAGAATCTGTGCCAAACGTCAAGGTCAGAGATACGCTGTTACTTGGAGATGGCGCTATCAGTGGAGTCAGCCACGGAAGAATGCAAACATGCTCCTGTCCCAGTGCTACTGTCACAGAGATTAAAGAAATCATTAAAACTGTTATAAACCAGGGATTTAAACACCTGATTTTGCATGTGGGTGCAGTTGACATCAAAGATCAAGACTCTGAAGTGTTGAAAGAGAGATTCATACTGTTATTTGAGGAGCTGGATAAAGTGGAGGCAAATGTTTTCATTAGTGGACCTCTTCCAAATATTGACAGGAAGATAAACAAGTTTAGCCGGCTGCTACAACTGGACACATGGCTGTCCAAAGAGTGTGCTTCTAGAGGAATACGCTATATTGAGAATTTTGATCTGTTCTGGAAACGAAAGGACCTGTTCAAGGGAAAGGGCCCACATCTGAACAGAGGTGGAGTGAGAGAGTTGACGCAAAACCTACTTCACGCTCTAAGGCATAAGAGTGGGCCTGAACAGGGTCCTGAGCAAACAGTGAGACAAAAGAGGAATGTGACACTTATTCCTGCAGTGAAGGACGGGGCTCCAACAGCAGCACCACAACAACCACAACAACAACCACCTCCACCACCACCTCCAAGACGATCACCACCACCTGCAGTTAAGGGCGGGGCTCCAACAGCAGCACCACCACAACAGCAACAACCACCTCCATCACCACCTCCACGACGATCACCACCACCTGCGGTGAAGACGTGCTCCAACAGCAGCACCGCAACAACCACCTCCATCACCACCTCCACGACGATCACCACCACCTGCGGTGAAAGACAGTGCTCCAACAGCAGCACCGCAACAACCACCTCCGGCAAACGATTCTGCCCCAGGACCAGCTTTACCATCCCTGGGGCCTTCATCACAGGCTTTGGATTTACAGCCAAAGGTTCTTGCATCACCTCCTTTAACCCCTGAGCAGCAGTGGGTCCCCACTGCTACATCTACTCCCACCAAAGACTCACTCTCCTTTTCATCCCCACTCTCACCCCTGGCTCTTCCCAGCCATCTTGATAGTCTTATCAAAACAGGTATTAAGATGGCTCCCCTCACACCTCTGTCCTTTAAGCCACACAGGAGCTCTCCTCACACCCCACCTCCCCCTCCCCGTGTTTTACCCAAAGTCCCCTCAGATCCATCACCCAAACTTCCCCCTCCTCGACCTCCCCCGCCTGCCCCCAGAGCAGGCATCTCCCAGTGCTAGGATGCAATGGGCCTCCAGTGTCCCAGGACTGATGTCATGCTGAGGCCCTGTGATGGAGAACTCACTCCTAGAGCTATATCAGTAATTACGTCACACAGAATAGATAAGAGACGGACAGTCAGACTGTCCAATCAAAGACATTTAGTTCATATCCCATGTAAGAAGATAACGTTCAGTCCCAGTGAAGCTAATCTCAAACTTGCTGTGCTCAATGTCAGATCTTTATGTAACAAATCATTTTTAATGAATCATTTTATATCTTCTTACAGTCTTGACTTTATGTTGTTAACAGAAACATGGCTTGACAAAAACACAGGAAATGCGGTTCTAGTGGAATCAGCTCCACCAAACTATAAATTTGAATCTGAAGAAAGAGAAGGCAAAAAGGGTGGGGGTGTGTGTGCACTGTTTAGAGATAACATTGTGACCCACAGGTTGTCATTTGGGGTGTTTTCATCATTTGAGTATGTGTCCTTTAAAATGGAGCTAAAGCAATCTCCCTCCATACTCTTCATAGTTTTATACAAGCCTCCCCAACAATGCCAGAGTTTTATTGATGATTTTACTGAAATGCTTTCAGTCATATGCACAGACTTTGATGGTTTAGTTATTACAGGCGATTTTAATGTTTGGATCGATAATGTTAATGACAGAAATACAAAAGAGCTCAATGCCATTTTTGAAGCTTTTGGTCTGACTCAGCATGTGAGTGGCCCCACCCACAACAGAGGGCACACTCTGGACCTGCTCATTACAAAGGGAGTTAATGTTTCAAATGTCAGTGTAGTTGATGTTGCGCTATCTGATCATTTCTGTGTTTTCTTTGACTGCGTGTTGCTCCTAAACCACCGCCTGGTCCCTCAGTTGTTCAGAGAAGACACATAGATGTAAGCACAAGTGCACAGTTTATGGAAATGATTAACTTTGAAAATATCTCATGTTCTAATGTTGATGGTTTGTTAAATTCTGTTACTTCTAATGTTTTGAATGTTTTGGACACCATCGCACCAATGAAGGTCAAAATTGTGAGAAATAAGCAGAAAGCGCCTTGGAGGAATGTTGATTCGGTCAGAGCACAGAAAAGGGTGTGCCGCAGAGCCGAGAGAAAATGGCGTAAGTCAGAACTCCAAGTTCATTATGAAGCTTATAAAGGAGAGTTGTACACTTACAACCAAGTTTTATGCAGAACAAGGGAAAGATATTTTTCTGAAATAATTAGTAGTTGCAGTAACAACGCACGTGTCCTATTCCAAACTGTAAACAGATTAACAAACCTCCAGCTCAGTTGCCGTTAGAACTTGTTTCTACATCTAAATGTAATGAGTTTGCAAAGTTCTTTAATGACAAAGTTCAGGGTATTAAAAATGCCATTAACTCCACAATGCAAAAATTACCTTACAACCACCTAGTCACTTACAACTGACTGACTTTGCACCTGTAACTGACACAACTGTCCAAGAAATTATCACCAGTCTGAGTTCATCTACATGTTGCCTTGATGTTTTACCCACTAGATTTCTAAAGTCTGTGCTGAGTAGTTTGTCAGCACCTGTCACTCAAATAGGGAACATGTCGATCCAATCTGGAACATTTCCAAGTGCTTTAAAAACTGCCGTCATTAAGCCTCTCCTGAAGAAGAGCAGTCTTGATGCCACAGTACTGAACAATTATCGACCCATCTCAAATCTGCCATTTTTAGGAAAAGTTCTTGAAAAAGTAGTTTACCAACAACTTACTGACTTTCTCCTAATAAACAACACATTTGATGTTTTCCAGTCAGGTTTCAGACCCCACCATAGCACAGAAACAGCTCTTATCAAGGTAACTAATGACATCCGCCTGAACACAGACGCTGGCAAAGTCTCTGTCCTAATCCTGCTGGATCTGAGTGCTGCTTTTGACACTGTTGATCATGACATCCTTTTACACAGACTAAAGGACTGGGTGGGCATCTCTGGTTCTGCCCTGAAGTGGTTTAAGTCCTATCTAGAAGACAGGAAGTATTTTGTTGAAATTGGAAATTGCGTGTCTGAGCACATGGCCTTGACCTGTGGTGTGCCCCAGGGGTCAATCTTGGGACCCCTTCTGTTCAATCTTTACATGTTGCCTTTAAGTCAGTTAATACGCAATAATAATGTGAGCTATCACAACTATGCAGACATACTCAGATCTATGTGTCATTAACAGCAGGTGAATATGGGCCAGTGGATTCACTCTGTCACTGCATCCAACAGATCAGTGTGTGGATGCAAAACAACTTTCTCCAGCTAAACTCAGACAAGACTGAAGTTATCATCTTTGGCCCACAGAAACAAAGAGAGGTTGTCAGCAGTCACCTTCAGTCTCTCTCTCTGAAACCTTCAAGTCAAGTTAGAAATCTGGGGGTAATAATGGACTCAGACTTGAACTTTAACAGCCACATTAAGTCAATAACATCAGCAGCTTTTTACCATCTAAAAAACATTGCCAAAATCAAAAGTATAGTGTCAAAGCCTGACCTGGAGAGGCTTATCCATGCATTTGTCTCCAGTAGGTTAGACTATTGTAACGGCCTGCTCACCGGCCTATCCAAACAGGCTGTAAAACAGCTGCAGTACATCCAGAACGCTGCTGCTCGAGTCCTGACCAGAACCAGGAAGTACGATCACATTAGTCCTGTGCTTAGGTCTTTGCACTGGCTTCCAGTGGCTCAGAGAATAGACTTTAAAACAGCTCTGCTTGTGTTTAAGTCTCTCCATGGACTAGCACCAAAGTACATCTCTGACATGTTAGTGCGTTATGAACCATCTCGCACTCTGAGGACCTCAGGGACCGGCCTCCTGCTGGTGCCCAGAGTCAGGACTAAACATGGAGAATCAGCGTTTCAGTTTTATGCAGCTAAGATCTGGAACAGTCTTCCAGATGATGTAAGACAGGCCTCCACTGTGACAGTGTTTAAATCTAGGCTGAAAACATGTCTTTTTATCTGTGCATATGACTGAAATACTTTGTCTGCACTCTTTATTTCTTTACTTCTTTTTAAAGTAAATTTTATGCTGATTATTTAATTATTGTAATTTTGATGCATTTTCCTGCCTTGTAAAGCACTGTGAATTGCTTTGTGTATGAATTGTGCTATACAAATAAACTTGCCTTGCCTTGCCTTGCCTTGAGCAATAATAAATTTAAAAAAACATCCTTCTGACTACGCCATCATTATTGTCACAACTTAAGAACCCTCACAGCGCTATACATCCGCGCTACACATCGGTGCTAAAAGGCCTACGAGAATCATATGTGCGCGACCTACTCAACGCGCGTTGATACCGCGAACCGCGCAATGTCAGAAACTACTCCGCCCATTAAACTTTCTCAGTTTGTGAGAGAGACGAGTTGTAAGCCTTGACTGGGAGCAAGGCGGCAGCGCCACGGCCACGCGCAGCTGTCATCCACGTGCGCGCACACAAAGTGCAGCGGGACAGAGCGCGAGCACAGAGACAGTGGTCAACACCGTGTTTAAGTGTTTACAACATGTAAATGTGATTGTTAGAATATAAAGACTCAAAGACTCAAAACTCACATGTTTAATATGACAGAGCAGAGGATCTATTCAGCTTTGTTATAGATAGATAGATAGAAAAAAATAATAATGAATAAATACATACAAAAAACAGCTAATGAGACTTTTTTGCATTTTACTTGTGTGGTAAAATAATAACTAAAATGCTAAATTACTGTCACAATTTAAAAAAAAATTGGGTGAAAAATGACATAAAACGGATTTTTTTTTTTTTTAATCGTAAAAGAATTGTGATGAATTGAATCGTGGGTCCTGAATCGAGAATCAAACCGAATAGTGAAATTGCTGAATCGTTACACCCCTATGTACAAAAGAGAAAATGTGTGATACAATTGACGACATTTCTAATCCTGAGCTAAGACTGCACTCGGTCCAAGGATTGCGCTACTAAAAACATATTAGTGCTCAGTTATTTCAGGCTGTTAGAGATATCACTATATGTCTTGCTTTCTCTCCTTGTGATAAGTCAGCTCTTGCTTTATGCTTTAGACCAGGGCTATTCCACTTTATTTTCTAAAGGGACCGATTTTTCTCGGTTTTATTTCTCTTTGTGGAAACAGTCTGACATCACATCATTGGGGTTTGTTCGCTTCACAGGAGGTGATCCAAGGTTTCTGGTCAAGCTTGTTTTTTGTTTTTTTTCCCATGTAAATGTTCTCTATGCTGTCGTCCACTTGAAGCAAAAGTCTTGTGTTTTGTTGAATGTTTTTTTTACTCACTGCAAACCAATTTCCTTACTTTTTTTATTAAACCGATCACTGCTTTTTGGTCGTTTTGTCGTCCAAGAAGTAGAGCATAAACATGTGTCAGTGATTGTTGCTGTTTCTATGTGGTAAAGGAGCAAATTAAAAAGGTGCAATATCATAATCTAATTAAATATTTGACATAAGATCAAAGCAGGAGAACATATACAGTACATATACAGTACTTCCTGCTTTTTGGGAACTGTCTGCATTCCTGCGATACCTGACCTCCTATCTGGAGTGAAAAGAAATCAAGTGGAGGCACGAGGTAGCGCAAGCCTGGTTAAAACCAAATATCCCAAACATTAAATCTGTTTGAACATTGCAAAATAACTACTACTACACTAGGTTTGTGTGGAGAAACAAAATACTCATTACATGTTGCCCTTCAAATGCAGAGCTTGAACAAAATAAGGGCAAGTAGCCTACAGATAGTTTTGCCCTATCTGTACTTGCCCTTATTCTGTCCTGGTTAGAATAACCAGGACAGAAAAAGGTCCTGGTTAGTTTCTGTCAGGACTAGACAGAAACTAACCACATCTAAATCAGCTAAAACTTCAAATTATATCAGTAAATAAAAAACAAAATTATCTTCTAATGTCTTGAAGATGGTTTGGGGCCTGATCTGGCCCTCGAGCCGCATATTGAATAGCCCTGCTTTAGAGCGAGACAGAGCATGACAGGGTTTCTGTTAGGATATTTCGAGAGTGTGGCGGTCGATGACCGGGGGAGGTACGTGAGTTTCGTAGTCCAGGGGGAGGGGTGTCCGTCCGCGAGCTCCGTGCACCTACGGAGGTTTTCACAAGGAAAGGCTACAAAAGCGAGCGAACCAAGTGAGCCCCGCGCACAGACCAACACCCGCCGCCCACTAGGCGGGCCGGGGGATGTCACTTTAAAGTCTGCAAACTTTGAGCAGTGCGCGCGTTCTCACAGCACCTCTGCCCGGGCCCACGAGCAGCGAGTCCCGGCTCTCGCGCGCAGCCCGCCCACCTTCACAACCTTCCCCCGTAAAAACCCCGTTCAGAAGTAGCACTTTTCCTGCTGTTACAGCCGTCGGTGCGTCTATAACAAATAACAAAAGAAAATGGTTGGAAAAAAAAAAAGGCATTCTGAAAGTGTGGCGGCTTTTATTTAGCCATGGCGGTGCGCCTCGATCAATTACATGTAGCGGAAACCCTGCATGAAACATTACGCACAATTAAAAGTAGCTCTAGTGCAGCATATTTACACCGAACAAAAAAATTATTGCATTTTAACTTTAGAATAAGACTTCATTTCTGTTTAACAAAGAGTTTTCTTTTTTTCAGAAACATGGATTCTTTTAAAGCTCTTCTCCTCTCTGCTTAATTTAAACCTTATTGTTCAGTGGCTTTAAAATGCAGACATACAACAAACTGACCTGAAGTGGCTTCTCGTCTGTGTTGGTTCAGTCTTTTGTGAAGTGGCTGCTTTGTGATTCTAATAACCTACATTATCCTGTTTCTCTGTCTCTGTCTTAATGTGTCGACAGGTTAAAAGAAAACAGGAATGTTATTCTGTTTAAATATTCCAGTCCAAGGTAAAAACTCCATTCCTATTCTCAGTTTATGTTTCCATTTCCTGTCTCTTGGCCCTTCTTTTGCATTTTAAATTAGGTTTCAGAGTTTGTAGAAGGTCACGCAGACAGAATGTGTTTGATAAACCACGATAACGATCCTCACCTTCGAAGCCGCCGGCCAAAGCTCGGAGCTGCTCCTCCACACCGGCACAGATGTTCAACAGAAGATTCCTCTGGACGCTCCTCAACGTTTCATAAGACGGAGCAGTGAACATGTGGTTTGTGTGAGGAGACGAGGCCATGAGCTTCAGCTGCTCTGCGTCTGCTGCCTGAACACCTGAGTCACAGAGAGAGAGAGAGACCAGAGAGAGACCAGGGTTAGACCAGACCAGAGGAAGATATGACCTTCAGCTGCTCTGTGTCTGCTGCCTGCACACCTGAGTCAGAGAGAGAGACCAGAGAGAGACCAGAGAGATACCGGGGTTAGACCAGACCAGAGGATATGAGCTTCAGCTGCTCTTCGTCTGCTGCCTGAACACCTGAGAGAGACCAGAGAGAGACCAGGTTTAGACCAGACCAGAAGAGGATATGAGCTTCATCTGCTGCCTGCACACCTGAGAGAGAGACCAGAGAGAGACCGGGGTTAGACCAGAGAGAGACCAGAGAGAGACCAGGGTTAGACCAGGGTTAGACCAGAGTTAGACCAGACCAGAAGAGGATATGAGCTTCAGCTGCTCTGTGTCTGCTGCCTGCACACCTGAGTCACAAAGAGAGAGAGAGAGAGAGACCAGGGTTAGACCAGGGTTAGACCAGGGTTAGACCAGGGTTAGACCAGGGTTAGACCAGGGTTAGACCGGGGTTAGACCAGACCAGACGAGGCCATGAGCTTTAGCTGCTCTGCGTCTGCTGCCTGCACACCTGAGTCAGAGAAAGAGACCGGAGAGAGACCAGAGAGAGACCGGGGTTAGACCAGGATTAGATCAGAGATCAAAGTCTCTTAAAGTCTTTTTTTTAGTACCAACACTTGCTCAAAAGAGAATCTAGATTTGATTTGTTTAAACTTTTGACAGTCCTACTTTAAATAGGTTTCAAAACATGTCCTGAGCTGAGAAAATCTTCAGACTGAAGAGCGATGATGATAAATCATCGCTTTTAGCGATAAATCTGCGCTTTTAGAACATTTTTAAGAGACATTATCTTGGGTCAAAATGTGCAAAATCTTGTCTTCAGGTGACTTTCTGTTCTAAACAACTATTCGATTAATCAAAAGAATAATCGCCCAACTAATCATTGACCAAATGAATCGTTAGTTGTAGCCCTAGATCATGAGCTTCATCTGCTCTTCGTCTGCCGTTTGTACAGCTGAGACAGAAGGAGAGAGACCAGGGAAAGAACAGGGTTATGGGAGCTGTAACAGGGTGCGTTCCTTCTTTAAATTATTTGGAAGAAATACAGGTTCACAAAACTGAACTCTACAAATGTTGAATTTCATAATTGTTGATTCTCTTCACAAACTTGTCATACTAAATCTAATCTTTTGTCTCAAAGCCTTTAACTGACAACATTCTTTTCGGCTTTGGAGTTAGAATCGTTTGGATAAATAATTTCACTTGGGTTTATTCGTGTTGACAGGTTGAAAAAGTGGATAGGCCAAGGAATTACACCAGGAACCAGCTCAACAACTCAACCTCCTAACACTCAGTTCTACCTGGCAAATGTGACCTAGTTTAGTGAGTTTTATTGTGATTCAGCAAATCCTTAGTTGGCTAAAAACAAACTCTGACGATCAACCAACGTGACAAAAGTTCTCCGAAACCCTTCAGACCACAACCGCAGGAGAGTGTGGTAAAAACAGCTCTTTAATGACGAGGGAACCATGTGTGAAAATGCAGATTAAACTCATGATTCAGCTGTTGTCTCATCTAAACCTCCTGTCCTGAGTGAGGTCATGAGTCTGAAGCAGGTGTCCGTTCTTCTGATCCTGAGAGTGACGGGTGGTAATAATCCTCTGCGGCGATTCTGGTTTAGGAAAGTCTGGCTCACATCAAACACTTTTATTAAAACCACACAAGTTTTTTTTCCAAAGTCGTTTTAAACAAATGTGAACTGGAAACTGTGACCAACATCGGCCATAAAAGCTCAAAAACTGGAGCGTGTCGAGCAGCAAAGACCACCAGACTCTTACTAGGCTTTAGACCTGGTTTAGCCCTGGTTTAGACCTGGTTTAGCCCTGGTTTAGACCTGGTTTAGATCTGGTTTAGACCTGGTTTAGATCTGGTTTAGACCTGGTTTAGACCTGGTTTAGACCTGGTTTAGACCTGGTTTAGATCTGGTTTAGACCTGGTTTAGCCCTGGTTTAGACCTGGTTTAGACCTGGTTTAGATCTGGTTTAGCCCTGGTTTAGATCTGGTTTAGACCTGGTTTAGATCTGGTTTAGACCTGGTTTGGACCTGGTTTGGACCTGGTTTAGAACTGGTTTAGATCTGGTTTAGACCTGGTTTAGATCTGGTTTAGACCTGGTTTAGACCTGGTTTAGATCTGGTTTAGACCTGGTTTGGACCTGGTTTGGACCTGGTTTAGAACTGGTTTAGATCTGGTTTAGACCTGGTTTAGATCTGGTTTAGACCTGGTTTAGATCTGGTTAGACCTGGTTTGGACCTGGTTTGGACGTGGTTTAGACCTGGTTTAGACCTGGTTTGGACCTGGTTTCGGCAGTCTCTCTATGTACAAACATATTCTTATGTAGAACTACTTAATCTATGTTTATCAGGTGGAGAAAACACACAAACCCAGAGCCAAAGACTGAAGGTCTGTATCCGACACGAGACCCTGCAGCTGAGCAGAAGAACTGGACACATGCAGGGTGTAAGGAGCTGGGACAAGACTAATCCAGGGCCCAGTGTTGAGAGTTTGTGTCTGAGATAGAAACCTTTATGTCATGTAAGCTTGTGTTCTGCTGGAACACTCAGGAGGAACCTATACCAGCCTCTCTCTGGGCTGAGAAGACTCTACTACATCCAGAACATGAAACATAAAAGTTTCATTCACCATCCACAAAGACAGACAGCACTAACAAAGACCACGGTTTGAATCTGCAGCTCAGATATAAAGGACCTTCTCTTTCGAGTTACAAGATGCAGAACTTATGTGTGTGAGTAGGAATGTCACGATATCAAATTTTAAAATCACGATTTTGTGATTATTCACGATTATCAACATACATATACAGTATCTGTTTTTAAATAAAAAAATGTGGTATTTGATTTGCTGACAGTGACATTAGACTGATTGTATTACACAATTATGATGTAGCCTACAATAAAAATAATAAATGCAATTATTTTAAATAAATATCCTATGAAAAAAATAATAATAATGTTTTGAATAGATTATTAATTAAGCATTAAAAAAATCACTGTCCCTTTAATGATTGCTTTAATGTTTTCAGTATACCTACAATGAGGGATCGATTTCTAACTAATAACATAATAAGTGCGATATTTATCACGTGACTCATGGAGGCGACGTCTCTCATACGTTTAGTTTTCCAGCGTGTCGTTACGTGACTCCTGCAGCGTCTCTGCTTTAGTTTTACTTTCAGATCAGAGTTTATGTCAAATGAAGCATAAATATTGTTTATTTTTGTCGTGAGCTGCGTGACACTTTCCGAAGCGCTTTGTTTAAAGAATGTACTTTTTTTCTTTACCTTTACTTGGACGAACGGTGAGGGATGATCGTATCGAAGATGCTGGATCATGTTGGATGTGTTAGAGCTTTTAGCGGCAGCTTTTCAAAGGCAGTGTTTGCGTATTGGACACTCTTCAGCCGCACAAAGCCCTGGTCATCTAAAAAACACCCCCGACTTGATTCTTTGGATGAATACAACTCCTGAATCAGCGCTGTTTCCTCTGCTAACTTCAGCACCTTTCACCTTATCGGTGAGTTGACGACAGACGCTGTTCTCCGGTGGCGCAGCCAACGTACGGCAGTCACATCACAGAAGACGTAAGACGTGTTTGCGATATACCGTGAGTTGTAAAAAGTCTACGAACAACCTACCGTTTGGGAAAATATTCGCGATTATTGAAAAACCGGTTAATCTTGACATCCCTACAGTGATCGTAGATGACCACTCAGACACATGATCTTAAATTACCTCAATTGTACTTAAGGCTTTTTACAAACTGTACTGAAGTTAAGGATCTTACAATGTTTAAATTTGGGCAATTATTATTTCACAATCAAAGTAAAGTAACGGTTGTGATTAGAACCATTTAGTAAGATCAAAGGTCGGTCCAAAAGCCAGACCTGGTCCTGTTCAGGGCCAGACCCGGTCTTGTTGTAATCCTGGTGGTGTGTTCACTTCCCTGCGTGAGTTCCAGTTCTGTGTCTTTGAAGTCGTCTTAAGTTTCCATTCTTTAGTCATGAGTGAATTTTCTGATCACTCACAGCTGAGTCTAACCACTGCATTTCACACTTTTATATAAACCAGGACTGAACCTGGTCTAAAACAGGACTAGAACCAGGTCTAAAGCAGGACTGAACCTGGTCTAAAGCAGGACTGAACCTGGTCTAAAGCAGGACTAAAGCAGGACTAAACCAGGACTGAACCAGGTCTAAAACAGGACTGAACCAGGTCTAACCAGGTTTAAAGCAGGACTAAAACCAGGTCTAAAACAGGACTGAACCAGGTCTAAACCAGGTTTAAAGCAGGACTAAAACCAGGTCTAAATCAGGACTAAAACCAGGTCTAAATCAGGACTGAACCAGGACTAAAACAGGACTGAACCAGGACTGAACCAGGTCTAAAACAGGACTATAGCAGGACTAAAGCAGGATTATGCCAGGTCTAAAGCAGGTCTAAAGCAGGTCTAAAGCAGGACTTAAACAGGACTAAAACAGGACTAAAGCAGGACTGAACCAGGACTAAAGCAGGACTGAACCAGGACTGAACCAGGTCTAAAACAGGTCTAAAGCAGGACTAAAACCAGGTCTAAAACAGGTCTAAAGCAGGACTAAAACCAGGTCTAAATCAGGTTTAAAGCAGGACTAAAACCAGGTCTAAATCAGGTTTAAAGCAGGACTAAAACCAGGTCTAAATCAGGACTAAAACCAGGTCTAAACCAGGACTAAAACCAGGTCTAAATCAGGACTAAAAGCAGGTGTAAATCAGGTCTAAAGCAGGACTAAAACCAGGTCTAAATCAGGTCTAAAGCAGGACTAAAACCAGGTCTAAAACAGGTCTAAAGCAGGACTAAAACCAGGTCTAAATCAGGACTAAAACCAGGACTAAAACCAGGTCTAAAGCAGGTCTAAACCAGGTCTAAAGCAGGTCTAAAGCAGGATTAAACCAGGTCTAAACCAGGTCTAAAGCAGGACTAAAACCAGGTCTAAATCAGGACTAAATCTGGTCTAAATCAGGTCTAAA
The DNA here is from genome assembly GCA_038363315.1 of Mugilogobius chulae. Lineage (NCBI taxonomy): Eukaryota > Metazoa > Chordata > Actinopteri > Gobiiformes > Gobiidae > Mugilogobius > Mugilogobius chulae. Next base: position 2,303,851 of record CM076405.1, on the reverse strand, counting down.
TCAGGACTAAACCAGGTCTAAACCAGGTCTAAACCAGGTCTAAAGCAGGTCTAAAGCAGGACTAAAACCAGGTCTAAATCAGGACTAAACCAGGTCTAAATCAGGACTAAAGCAGGACTAAACCAGGTCTAAAGCAGGCCTAAGCAGGGACTCAGGAGGCCGTGAGAGCATCTGTTTGTTTGTCGAAGTGGAAAGTGCGAGTCAGCTCTATAAAACCTGCCTTCACTCGCTGCGTCAGGAATCTCAAGCGTTTCGTGTGACATCATCTGATAAAACCGTGATTTTCTTACTACTGTTAAAGCCGCTACTGCTTCTGCTGCCGCGGAGAAAGAAAACACCTCCTGCTCCAGCTCCTCGCGCTGCACAAACAAACTCAGACCGAACCATGTGATGACGTCGTGGTCCCGGTGTGGAGGGAAAAGCGTCCTCCCTGCAGTCGCTTCACATTTCTGCAATATTTATCAGACTCTGTGGTGCAATCGTTCACAGAGTCGTGCAGAAACAGATCCAGACTTACTTATAGCTGTGGATCGTGTGAATACGGTGCTTTGGTGGACAAAAAGTCAGCAAAATGACAATAAAGACATGGATAATGATGTTGTATTTCACTTAGATCTCACGTTAAAGCAGGACTAAACCAGGACTTACCCACTACAAAGATCTCGACTCCTCGTTCCTTCAGAGCCTGGGCGTGGTCCTGGACTTGGGTGCGACTCGGACTATCTGTGAGCACAACCAGGACTTTGGGAAATCCGTCTCGAGCTCCAGACTGAGGCTTGAAAGAGTTCAGCCGGACGAAGGTCAGAGCAGCTCCTGAAAACAGAAAAAACATCACATCAGCCACGACGACAGATCATGATTCTACACTTTAGTCTTGTCAAGAAAATAAACATTTACAACTCAATTTTCACACTACCAGCCAAATCAGACGTTTATAAGAAGTTTGTTCTTACACTGAAATCCTTTTGTTCACGCACTAATGCGCTAACGAGCACAGAGACAGTTATCAGAGCCAGTTCAATTAATTCGGTTCTTTAAAAATCGACGATGTGAAAAATAGCCAAATGGTAAAATCGAGGTCAGTGGTCAGCGGCTTTGCAGAGTTCTCCCTCGCGGTCCTTAGAAAGAAGAAACAAACTGAAACCTAGCACCTGTTTAACGGGCCTTTTATAACAGTTGTAAGTAAGTAAGTAATCTTTATTTGTACAGACACAGAGTCACAAAGCTTCACAGAGAGATGAACCCCTCCCCACTCAGTGGCAGTAAACTGCCCTGGGACAGCTCAGCAGAGGCAATTTCCCTAAACACCTGGCGCCTCAACCTCCGACTACCACCAAGTGTTCCCTAACCTGCATGTTATTGGTTGTTGGGGAAACCGGAGTGCCCGGAGGAAACCACCCAGACACGGGGAGGAACATGCAAACACAGAAAGACCCGGCCCGTGCGCCATCCGCTCTGCCACCGTGAGTAACCTCTCATATAGTTTAATTCATATAGGTTCATATAGTTTAATCTGTAAAAGTTACAAGTTTGTTGTTTCTTCGCGGGTCAGTCGGCTGCTTTCAGCGCTCAGACTCACAGGAATTTTCTGTAAAAGTCCCGCGAACAATCTAGCGTCTTTTTGTTTTTACTGTGTTGCTAAAGCCGCTTACAGTTGCTGTTTGTGAGGTTTTCTCCGATAAAGTTAAAGTTTGTGTCTCCTCTCCCCAAAGCAGAAAGCCCCGCCCCTTTCACATCGGTATGTGAGTAACTATGGCAACGCTGTTTGAGTGACAGGAGTGAGTGACGGATACATGCAAACCTAAAACTTTTAGATATGAAACAACAAAACGATGATCATTTCGATATGGTCTAATCGATGGAAATGCTAATAACCTAGATGCAGTAACAAACACTTACTAATAGTTTTAATATGAGTTAAAACAAGTTAATTGGCTTATCCTTTAGATGCTTTAAATTATGACGACTTAAAATAAAATCAATAAAAATCGAAATTGTCCAAAATGACAATAAAATCAAGATTTTACTTTTTGGCCATATCGCCCCAGCCCTAGAACAAACACATCTGAAACACTGAAAAGGGACACAAAACCACATAAATAAACTTGAACATATTTGATCCTAAACTCACCGGTCCCCGTCCTCTTCCCCAGCCCTCGAGGGTTGAGGTTAGCGATGGCTCTCAGCACAGCGGCCCGGGACGTGTGCGTGTTCAGGCTAAACTCTGCGTGCTGACGGTAACCGAACGTAGCCACGCCCACACGGGTTTGCTCCGCCCCGATGGTGAACGCCCCGGCAACGGCTGAGAACAGAGCCCTGACCTGGGACAGTTTGGTCTGATGTAAACCTCCAGATATGTCCCAGAGGAAGACCAGGTCCACAGCAGCACCCGCCGAGCATTCTGGGACAAAACAGGACAAAACAGGACAAAACAGGACGATTAGAGACACAGAGGAGCGTTCTGGGACAAAACAGGAAAACCAGGACAAAACAGGACAGTCAGAGACACAGAGGAGCGTTCTGGGACAAAACAGGACAGTCAGAGACACAGAGGAGCGTTCTGGGACAAAACAGGACAGTCAGAGACACAGAGGAGCGTTCTGGGACAAAACAGGACGATTAGAGACACAGAGGAGCGTTCTGGGACAAACCAGGACAGTCAGAGACACAGAGGAGCGTTCTGGGACAAAACAGGACAGTCAGAGACACAGAGGAGCGTTCTGGGACAAACCAGGACAGTCAGAGACACAGAGGAGCGTTCTGGGACAAAACAGGACGATTAGAGACACAGAGGAGCGTTCTGGGACAAACAGGACAGTCAAAGACACAGAGGAGCGTTCTGGGACAAAACAGGACAGTCAGAGACACAGAGGAGCGTTCTGGGACTAAACAGGACGATTAGAGACACAGAGGAGCGTTCTGGGACAAAACAGGACAGTCAAAGACACAGAGGAGCGTTCTGGGACTAAACAGGACAGTCAGAGACACAGAGGAGCGTTCTGGGACAAAACAGGACAGTCAGAGACACAGAGGAGCGTTCTGGGACAAAACAGGACAGTCAGAGAACAGAGGAGCGTTCTGGGACAAACAGGACAGTCAGAGACACAGAGGAGCGTTCTGGACAAAACAGGACAGTCAGAGACACAGAGGAGCGTTCTGGGACAAACGTGGGACAGTCAGAGACACAGAGGAGCGTTCTGGGACAAACCAGGACAGTCAGAGACACAGAGGAGCGTTCTGGGACTAAACAGGACAGTCAGAGACACAGAGGAGCGTTCTGGGACAAAACAGGACAGTCAGAGACACAGAGGAGCGTTCTGGACTAAACAGGACAGTCAGAGACACAGAGGAGCGTTCTGGGACTAAACAGGACAGTCAGAGACACAGAGGAGCGTTCTGGGACAAAACAGGACAGTCAGAGACACAGAGGAGCGTTCTGGGACTAAACAGGACAGTCAGAGACACAGAGGAGCGTTCTGGGACAAACAGGACAGTCAGAGACACAGAGGAGCGTTCTGGGACTAAACAGGACAGTCAGAGACACAGAGGAGCGTTCTGGGACAAAACAGGACAGTCAGAGACACAGAGGAGCGTTCTGGGACTAAACAGGACAGTCAGAGACACAGAGGAGCGTTCTGGGACTAAACAGGACAGTCAGAGACACAGAGGAGCGTTCTGGGACTAAACAGGACAGTCAGAGACACAGAGGAGAGTTCTGAGACAAAACAGGACAGTCAGAGACACAGAGGAGCGTTCTGGGACAGAGCAGGACAAAACAGGACAGTCAGAGACACAGAGGAGCGTTCTGGACAGAGCAGGACAAACAGGACAGTCAGAGACACAGAGGAGCGTTCTGGACAGAGCAGGACAAAACAGGACAGTCAGAGACACAGAGGAGCGTTCTGGGACAAAACAGGACAATCAGAGACACAGAGGAGTGTTCTGGGACAAACGTGGGACAGTTTTGGACAGAGAACATGACACCAAAGTAGAAAAAATGACTAAATACTTTCATTTTTGCATGTACGGTGAAAGAATTGTAATAAATTGAATCTTAAGTCCTGGACAAACACATTTTTGTCGTGTTGTACAAAAGTATTTTCACAAAAAGAAGACTTGTTTGTGCTTGTGTTCGAGGACGTTTGTGTTTGTCTTGGGCTTACGCTGGAGTAAAGTGTGTTTGTGTTGAAGTGTCTGTTTTTAATGATGAGACATGTTCTGTTCTGTTCAACACTTCCTCCTTAGTCCATGGGCCAGAGGCCAGATTTTGCCAAACGGGGCTCACCAGAGGTGGCAAGGGCTATCATACATTTTTGGAAAGGTCATGATCTAAGCTTTATATTTTTGCATGATAGACTTTTCTGAGCTTCAGCGATAACATAAATATCCACTTTGAAGTTTACAAACCACATGTCAAAAAATGCACTTTTTACACTGGTTCATATTATGGTTCAGGCCATGTACCGCCCATCAGATAATGATTAAACTATTATGTTTGGTATCATTTGAAGAAAACAATCTTGTCTTTCATGTAGGTGCATTTGTTGTCCTCTCTGATCATTACTATGGCAACAACAGCTTTTCAAACTGTCACATGAGGACAATTTTTTACCATTTTTTTCTGAACTGTTTTGCTACGTTTCTTGCTGAAAGCTCTAGGAACATTGATAAACACACAATGTGATACAA